>APFE030041365.1:0-25599 GCA_000404065.3 Pinus taeda
AAAATAAACTTTAATTTATTAAATTTATACAATCAAATTAATTGTAATGTTGTTTTTATTATAGTTGATTCTATAGACCGATCAGTAATATATTTTAATTTTATTATAAATATTTCAAAATTTGTGTTTAATGATTACATATTGGAATATATGTTTTGAAAATTAATTGCAAAGATTAATTAGATATTGTTAACTCTTGTATTATAAGTATAGGTCACAACTTTCTGATTTCTATGCTTGACTATGACTAGAAAGGTAATTTTGTTTAGAGGTTTATACAATTTATTTTGTTTTGTAGTGACTATTAACTCTTGCATTATAAATATAGGTCACAACTTTCTGATTTCTATGCTTGACTATGACTAGAAAGGTAATTTTGTTTAGAGGTTTGTACAATTTATTTTGTTTTGCAGTGATTTTTTTTTTAATCATGGACTATGTTGTCGCCAGCCCTTGTTCGAATAAGAATTTAGTTAGAAAGAATATATACGAACTATCTATGCAATAGTAATATATTTTTGGTAATTTTATAATTATAGTTTCAACCATATCAAACTTTGCAATTTATAAAAACATCTTTGCATTTTTTATTTAAAGTCGTTTTGCATGTAATTTCATATATAAATTTTTGATACAATCTCACCAATACATAATTTATAATAAACATCATTTCATAAAAATAAGCATCATGATGACAACCATCTAACAAACATGAACATCATCTAAAATGGGCATTCATATTCACTAACATCATCTAATTATATACACCTCTATCACACATAAGCGTCATTAGCTAGCACATAAATCTAATAATCTAACACAACATCATCATCGCAATCACATCTAACATAACACAATCATTGTCTAACATCATCACCATACACATCCTCAAATATACAACTCATATTGTCAAACAATTGCTATAACATACATATCTATCTGCAAGCACATTAAGAACATATCTAACATGACCTAACAATATACACATCAACACAAACATATAAATTAAGTACATCAACATGAATTGAAAAAATGCATTGATATATATATATATATATATATATTATATAATATATTTATATATAATATATATATATTATATAAATATTATATATTATATAAATATATATAGTATATTATATAAAATATTATATATATATATTATATATATATACAAATTGTGAAATATGGCAACAAGAATATTCCAATTTAATTTGTCCTTGAATTAAATTGTGAATTACAATCAAATTTAGTCTTAACAGCTACTTGGAATTAATTAATTAATTAATTTTAAATTAATTACTTGGAGAAATTCAAGTTAGAAGTCTTTCTGAAGTCATGCAAGAGTTATCTCTTAAATTAAGTAGATAAGATTGAGTTATATTTGAGTTGTAATTAGTTAACTCGGTTTACTAAGTTAAGTCCAGTTAAATTATTTCCAAGCTATTTGAGGAATTAATAGAGAGTTAACAATTAGTTGATGCCTGCATGCACTCAACTAGTGCTACTCCAGTTAACTAAAGATTCCCTCATCAAAAACTCATGCATGTCTATTCTGAGAAGGACCCAATTGAGATTAAAGTCAAGGACAGTGTACTATCAGTTGCATGTGTTTTCTCAAAGAGAAAGCTCATGCATGCAGTCAAGGATTTAATCCTCGAGGATTGCGCAGTTTTGGAGGAGGTTTTCCCCTTGGTTGAAGGTGAATCATCCACAAGGAACAACACAAGGAAATAAGAGCTTGGAGGGCAGAGAGGAAGGCTGGAGAGAAGCCAAGATTGCCTGTGAGCATCTGTGAGGATTGTACTAAGAGCTGGCTAGCTGTGAGAGCTAAGGCTTTAATTCCTATGTATTTCCACCTTGTATGATAATACAGATAGTGGGATTTTTAGCTGAGGCTTTCCCAAAAATATTTTCATGTGTATTGTGCGATTGATACTTCTTCTTCTGGTTATATTTTTCAGCTCGATCTTTAAGCTTCTACAAATTGATAGTAGAAGTAGGTTATAGTATTCTGCTTTGATTTCTATTGCATTATCGGGTTAACCTACCCTCAGATTTTCTACATAGTATCATAGCTGGATTTGTAGAAATTTTCTACATAGTATCAGGGGTGTGAATAGTATACTGAGAAGAGAATTCAAAGTTTGAAGTTCAAGGTTTTAGGTGCAAATCGAATTCATATCATACTTTAAGGTTGGCCAATGGCGTTCTATGGCTTGAGACTCGAGTATTCCTTGGAAGGTAGCTCGAATTACATAGCATGGAAAGATAGAATGGAGGTTGTATTAGAAGACAATGGATTGAAGGAATTCATTGATCAAGAAATCCCAAAGCCAGCTTCAACTAATGCACAAGAGTTTTGCTGAGTGGAAGAAGTGTGTGGTGAAGGCGAGATGGATCATCCTTGAGGGAGTTCGAGACCATATTGTCTCGAGTCTCCATAGGAAGGATATTCCATTTTCAATGTGGAAGACATTGAAGGACCTCTACTAGAACAGTATTGACCAAAGGAAATTGGTGCTCAAGGATAAGCTTCAAAGAATCAAGATGGAGAAGGGCGATACTATTTCCACATATCTGAACAATCTCAACACCTGCAGAGATGAGCTTGGTAGTGTGGAAATAACTACTACGGATGATGATACGGTGAGCCTCACACTCCTTGGTCTTCCAAAGAGTTGGAATAACTTCTAGGACTCTGTGAATGGAAGGGAGAAACTACCGGATTGGGAATGAATGTGGTCAGATCTTATGTAGGAGGAGATCAAGAGGAGCACACAAGATGGTTCATCCAAGAATGATGATGAAGAAAATCTGGCCTTAGCAAGTAAGGCAAGGAAAGGGAAGGGGAAGACTTCCCATTTCAAATCGAATTATTCTCATGGAGGGAAGAAGGGTGACATGTCTAAAGTAAGATGGTTTAATTGTCACAAGATGGGACATTATGAGACTAATTTCCCATCGAAGAAGTCTAAGAAGGGATCCTTGGAAGGATCGAAAGGTGAGGCATTAGTCTCTCAGTTCGAAATGGACTTTACCCTCATTGCATGCGTGGTGTCATCGATTATGGGTTGTGTCTAATATCTTGACAGTGGAGCCTCATTCCACATGACCGGTGATAAAAATTTATTCAGTGCCTTGGAGGAGAAATACCTCAAGATCCACATAGAGATGGGTGATGATAGAAAGTATAATTTTTCTGGAGTGGGAACGGTTGCTTTAAGGAGGGAGCATGGAGCTCCTCTCACCTTGACAGATGTGATGTATGTGCCTGGACTGAAGAAGAACTTGGTATAGGTCACGATGTTAAAGGACAAAGGCTACGATGTTGTCTTTGGTAAAGGAAAGGTATTCCATAGACACATAGCCACGAGTTAGACCAAGAGGATAGGGATTCGGGTGAAGAATCTCTATAAACTAGAGGTAGATGATTGTGCAACATTGAGTACAAAATAAGAATTGGTGGAAAGCCAAGACATTGGCGAGTTGTGGCACAAGTGGTTGGGCCATTTGCATCATGGGGCTTTGAAGATAATGTAGTAGATATCTACAGGACTTCCCAAAGATAAACTTGAGCAAGTTGACACATGCAAAGGTTGTATCTTGGGAAAGTACACCAAGTCTTCCTTTCATGATCAAGACAGTTGAGCAAAGGTTATCTTAGAGTGAGTTCATACTGATTTGTGTGGACCATTCTCGACGGAATCCACAGTGAAGCAAAGGTATTATGTTATTTTCATTGATGACTATTCTTGAAAATGCTGGATTTATTTCATGCAAAAGAAGGAACAATCTTTCACAAAGTTTTGTGAGTTCAAAGCTTTGGTTGAGAAAGAGTCAGGGAAGAATATCAAGGCCTTGAGAAGCGACAATGGTGGGGAATATGTCTCTCAAGAGTTTAAGCTTCTGTGCAGCGGAAGGAAATAAAAAATAGTTGACGACACCTCATAACCCATAGTAGAATGGGGTGGCCGGGAGGAAGAACAGAAATATTGTAGGGGAAACACAGACAATGCTACATGACCAAGGCCTACCACTTCACTTGTGGGATGAGGCATGCAACACAGGGGTCTATTTGCAGAATGGAAGCCCGCATAGCATACTTGGGATGAAGACACCAGAGGAATCTTTCTCCAGTAAGAGACTAGATGTGGGTCACTTCAGGATCTTTGGCTCATCGGTATATTTCCATGTGACAAAGCATGCACGAAAGAAGCTTGAGCCGACAACACCGTTGGGATATTTTTGGGGTACACTGATACACCTCACAATTATTGGGTGTACTATCCTGCCAGTCGGAGGACAGTGGTTTGTAGAATCTCAAGTTTGATAAGTAGAAGGCCATGCGAGTTTCCCTTAAAAGGGAGCTCCAACTACAGGCTGTGGAGGAACTGTTGGTTCTTAAGGAGGAGGAGCCTCAGACTGATGTGGAGCAGCCGCACGTAGAGGTTCTAGGAGTGGAGACATCCACTCAAGCAGAGTCTTTTAGAGATGGATGGAAGCACATAAGAGAAGCTGACACATTGTTGGATGATGCAAGAGAGAATGTGGGAGCACCATCTTCTCAGTGCAGATACAGGTCACCTAAGAGGTACATTGGATACATGGCCCTTGCTGGGGAATGTGTTGAGAATGAGCCATCTTCCTTTAAGGAAGTAATGCAGCAGCCGATTTGGGTTGATGCTATGGTGGAGGAGTATGACCCCATAGTTCGTAACAATGTTTGGGACGTGGTTCCGAGACTAGAGAACAAGTCAGTTGTGAGTTCCCATTGGCTTTACAAGGTAAAGCAAGCTGCTGATGGTAGTGTGGAGAATTATAAGGCAAGATTTATTGCTAGTGGGTTTTCACAGGTCGAGAGGATCATGTTGCTGCAGTATATTTCGACAGAGGAGCAAGATGCTGACATTTTGACAAAGGCATTGTCAAAGTGTAAATTTGAGTTCCATAGAGACAGGATCGGGGTGGCAGATAATCCCTTTCTTGTTGAGAGGGTGTGTTGAAATATGGAAACAAGAATATTCCAATTTCATTTTTCCTTGAATTAAATTTTGAATTAAAATCAAATTTAGTCTTAACAGCTACATGGAAATAATTAATTAATTTATTTTAAATTAATTAGTTGGAGAAATTCAAGTTAGAAGTCTTTCTGAAGTCATGCGAGAGTTATCCCTTAAAATAAGGAGATAAGATTGAGTTATATTTGAGTTGTAATTAGTTAACTTAGTTTACTAAGTTAAGTCCAGTTAAATTAGTTCCAAACTGTTTAAGGAACTAAGAGAGAGTTAACAGTCAGTTGATGCATGCATGCACTCAACTAGTGCTACTCCAGTTAATTGAAGATTCCCTCATCAGAAACTCATGCATGTATATTATGAGAAAGAACCAGTTGAGATTAAAGTCAAGGTCAATGTACTATCATTTGCATGTGCTTTATCAAAGAGAAAACTCATGCATGCAGTCAAGGATTTAATCCTTGACGATTGCACAGTTTTGGAGGAGGTTTTCCACTTGGTTGAAGGTGAATCATCCACAAGGAACAACAGAAGGAAATAGGAGCTTGGAGGGTAGAGAGGAAGGCTAGAGAGAAGCCAAGGTTTCCTATGAGCATTTGTGAGGATTGTACTGAGATCTGGCTAGCTGTGAGAGCTAAGGATTTGTATAATTCCTATGTACTTCCACCTTGTATGATAATACAGATAGTGGGGTTTTTAGCTGAGGCTTTCCCCAAACTATTTTCATGTGCATTGTGCGATTGATTCTTCTACTTCTAGTTATATTGTTTAGCTTGATCTTTAAGCTTTCACAAATTTACAATAGAAGTAGGTTATAGTATTATGCTTTGATTTATATTTCACTATCGGGTTAACCTACCATCAGATATTCTACAAAAACAAGTCAAATAATTGCTATAAAATATCTGATACAACATTTGTATGGTAGCCTGGTCTGTAGTAGAAGATAATGGATGGCCAACTACCTGATCAAGAGTTGAACTATGAGGTGGAGGAGGAGATGGTTGTTCTGCTCTTTGAGGAGAAACATGATGCAGTGGGTGATCATGAGGAGGAGGTGGTCGAGTACTACCAGAAGGATCACCGACACTTTGATCATTATCTGATGGGGTAGTATTGGGTGAATACTGCGTATCTATTACATAGACATCCCTCCTCAATTCCAGTAAAAACCTGGTAGCTTTGACGATATGATGCATAAGGCCCATCACAAGTCCATCTAGTGCTCCAGGAGCCTAGTATTTGCCTCTATGTCTCAAGCCATCATAGGGAAAACTCCTGCCTCAACCAAAATTCTAAAGAGTCAGTTGCCCAACTCCATCTTGAATATATTATTAGGCTGTTGACGGGCCAACAATGTACCACCAATGATTAAGGGGTCTCCTCGGTGTGAAGTCCCAATTAGACCTCACACCATTTGGGATAGGAGCCCCATCTTGGTTATCAAATGAGAAGGTGCTAGAGTGGGGTGAGAATGAAGTGCTTGGGCAGCGAAACAAAATCAGACAAATATTGACAAATTTCAGAAAGAGTTTTAAACAAGTCACAACAACAATAAGAAGAGATTAACGATGAGGACGATTAGTTAGCTAAAACCCCATTAGACATAATAAACAAGAATATGCCAGAGGTCAATTGGAAAGTAGTTCACAATAGGTCACCAACATGGCAAGGAACAAGTAAACACAAATTCTAAAGTGAAACATACACGCAACCACTATGTATAATTACATAAAATCTCGCGTATATGAAAGCATTCATATAGATATGGTGAGGTACCAGACAGCTAATACAACTGCAATGAGTTAGCATGGGAATCAGTGCAAAGGAAAAAAGAAAACATCTTATTAATATTACTATAACTTCAAATACATATCATGCAATTGGTCAATACCCAGTAGTGGAACATGGATTGTTCATACCATCCCCCAATGTAAAAACCCTAGCCCTACTGCAAACCGAATCTCCTAGCTACAAAGAGCTGAGTGGCCTTAGCTCTCAAGCATCAATCAACTATCTCTATTGGCCTCCTCTCAAGTGCTAAAGTCCCCCCACTAAGTGAGAGATGAGGGCATATTTATAGAGGTCATGTGACCTTTCACCTATCATGACCTTTGGCCTTCCCTCGTGCCCTTTTAGCTACCTTCATGCCTCTTGAGCTTCCTCACTACTCTCTCATTCCTATTGCATAGTATAGGCTTAATTTCTTTCAACTTAAGTGCTATCATCATAGGAGAACATTTACATTATGCTCAAAAGAAGAAGAAGGTGTAGAGGGTTCTTGTAGACCCTAGAATGCTTATCACCAAGGCAGTTGCCAGAGAACAAGACCAAATTGTGTGGTTTCTTGGCTGCACGAAATGCCATTGTAGTTGCCATCATGTCTCAATAAACCATGCTGAGTTGACTTATTTAATGGTCGGACATCCTAGATGCAGGTCTTCCCATATGTAACCCTAGATCTCTCCTCATATGTCGGAGTCCTCGCCCTCCTGTACCCTGTAATATAGTAACAATAGTTAAACACGATGATAATTGTAGTACCACACCATAAATGTAACAAGAGATAAATAAATAACAATAATCACGAAAAACTGAAATCAACTTTGGACCCCTGGATAGTCCTATCCCATGCTATGGCAGTGTTGTACAACATATGTGTAGGTTAACTAATAATGCAATATAAATCAAAGAAAAATACTATAACCTACTTCTATTATAAATTTGCGGAAGCTTAAAGATCGAGTTGAATAATATAACCAGAAGAGGAAGAATAAATGGCACAATACACATGAAAATACTTTTGGGGGAAACCTCGCTAAAAACCCCACACTATTGTATTATCATACATGGTGGAAATACATAGAAATTATACAAAGCCTTAGCTCTCACAACTAGCGATCTCTCAGTACAATCCTCATAGATGCTCACAGGAAATATCGGCTTCTCTCTAGCCTTCCTCTCTGCCCTCCAAGTTTCTATTTCCTTGCATTGTTCCTTGTGGATGATTTGCCTCTTACCAAGTGGAAAACCTCCCTTCAAAATTATGCAATCCTCAAGGATAAATCCTTGATTGCATTCATGGGTTTTCTCCATGAGAAAACACATGCAACTAATAGTACATTGTCCTTGAACATTTATCTCAACTGGGTCATTCTCAGAATAGACATGCATGAGTTTCTGATGAGGGAATCTTCAATTAACTTTAATAGCACAGGTTGAGTGCATTAATGCATCAACTGACTACTAACTCACTATTAGTTCCTCAAATAGTTTGGAACTAGTTTAACTGGACTTAACTCAATAAACTGAGTTAACTAATTACAACTCAAATATAACTCAATCTTATCTCCTTAATTTAAGGGATAACTCTTGCATGACATCAGAAAGACTTCTAACTTGAATTTCTCCAACTAATTAATTTAAAATAAATAAATTAATTGTTTCCAAGAAGCTGTTAAGACTAAATTCGATTTTAATTCAAAATTTAATTCAAGGACAAATTAAATTGAAATATTCTTGTTGCCATCTTTCAATGCTCCCTCTCAACAAAAAAGGGATTATCTGCCACCCCGATCTTGTCTCTATGGAACTCAAATTTACAATTTGATAATGCCTTTGTCAAAATGTCAACATCTTTCTCCTCTGTCAAATATACTGTAGCAACATGATCCTCTTGACCTATGAAAAACCACGGGAAACAAATATTTCCTTATGCTTCTCCACACTACCATCAGTAGCTTGCTTTACCTTGTAAAGCCAACTTGAACTCACAACTAACTTGTTCTCCAGTCTTGGAACCACGTCCCAAACACTGTTACGAACTATGGAGTCATACTCCTCTACCATAGCATCAACCCAAATCAGCTGCTGCACAGCATCCTCAAAGGAAGAAGGCTCAGTCTCAAGACATTCCCTAGGAAGGGCCATGTACCCAGTGTACCTCTTAGGTGACCTCCTCTGTTTGCATGGAGAAGATGGTGCTCCCACATACTCTCTCTCATCCTCCAACAATGTGTCAACTTATCTTGTGTGCTTCCATCCATCTCTGGAAGACTCTACTTGAGTGGATGTCTCCACTCCTAGAATCTCTACATGTGGTTGCTCTGCATCAGTCTAAGGCTCCTCCTACTTAGGAACCAACAAATCCTACACAACTTATAGTTTGAGCTCCCTCTCAAGGGAAACTTGCATGGCCTTCTGCTCATCAAACTTGAGATCTCTGCAAACCACTGTCCTTCGACTGGTAGGCAAGTAAACCCGATAGTTGTGAGGCATATCAATGTACCCCACAAATATCCCCAACTTTGCTATCAGCTCAAGCATCTTCCATGCATCCTTTGTCACATGGAAATATGCCGATGAGCCAAAGATCTTAAAGTGTCCCACGTCTTGTCTCTTTTCCGGGAAAGCTTCCTCTGGTGTCTTCATCCCAAGTATGCATTGACAAGCAGAGAGGTTACCATTGCTGTCACTATTCATGACAATATGTCGGAGTTATGGCAAACGGGAGCGGGCGACAGGCAATTAAGATATGTGATACGAGCCAGATTTGGAATGATCTACTGCAGGTTTCACATGAGGGCACCAGAAAAGGCAGGAGCCAGCGCATTTGAAATTCAAAACACTTATAAATTGCAAGGGGGCATCCACCAAGCGAAATGCGCTTTTGAGAATTGCAAGCTATTGTGCCTTCCTACCGCTATGGAAATCTTCATTATCTCAGCTCAAGGAGTAAGTCTGAGGGTTGTGATATGGACGATGGAGATGCAGGGCTTCCTGAAGAATATGGTGTTGACAGCCATGGGCACTACACAGAGTTCAACATCGATGGTAGGGGATGTACTAGAAATTGGTAGACACGAAGTAGAATTGGTCTGGATGCTACAGCCTTGCCCATGGGTTGGTTGGTGAACTGCAACAGATACAAGAAAGAGTGTAAAGACAAAGACTAAGTGGAATTGTAGTTAATAAGTCATCTCTATTATACCTAGAGGATTGGGATCTCGCGGATAGTAGCAAGGGTCTTGCAAAATTGCAACACAAGCTGCAACAAATAGTGTGAAGATAAGATATGAAGTTCTAAAGTGGCTGTGTTGGCACGAGGCGGTCCTGTATGAGGCCCCACCACTAGAGCTAAAATCCTATGAGGGGGTGTTCTCTGTTAACCAAGCAGAGTAGAATGAGCATTATCAGTTGTGAGAATTGTTAGAAACAATGAAGACGGAGTTGGAATAAGTTTTGCAAGAGACAAAAAAGGAGCAGCAAAATGAAGAGCATCACTCAAAGGGAGGTGAACTGCGAAGCCAAGGCAGCACGCCCCGCCACATTGATGAGTGATACGGGACAAGTCACGATGATTGTGTTGGGGGACTGTTGGGTAGTGGAGGTCCCGCGTAACAGTTTTCAGGCTGAGAGCCTATAAGTTAGGATGAAAGTATTGTAAAACTCTGAAAGATGCAGAGCACAAAATGTAAAAGGTCAAGTCAAAGGGTTGTCCACCCAAGAAATAATATAGAATAATAGGGAGTAAGTCAGCATATCTATGGTTCGCGGACCATGGGAATGTATAAATAGAGAGAGGCTCTAAGGGTAGAAGGCAGTTTTTGTGGGTTTGAATGATTATAGTTCTATGGGTCTATGAAGATTATATGTGCATCTGTAAGTCCGAGTCGAGGGTGTTGGTGGGTAGATAGAGGCTTTACAACTGTGTGCGTAGAGGCCTGGTAGAGTCCGTAGTTGTGTGTGCTGACCCCTGTAGCTGAGTGTGTAAGGTAGATCTGGTTGTATTGACGAAGGAAGAGAATAAAGATAAGTTGGTTCTAAAATACTGTGTTAAATCTGAACTATTGTGGATCTGATTTATGAATGGTTAATATTTCTATTTGTTTATGCGTATGTTATGGGTTTATGCAAATCTATATCTCTTTTGAATGCGCGCACTGGATATCTTGATTAAATGTTTGCCTAAAGACCATAACAAGTAAATCTGATCTGAAATAACTCATTAAGTAGTAAGTATTGAGGAATAGCCTTGTCTTGGATCCGCATGGAAGCAGAGTAGCATGAGGCTAAAGAACAGTGCACGAACCCTCTAGACCACATCAAGACATCCCAAGGGTGTGGAAACCTGGTTCCAACACCCTCCCCTGCTACCTCGGGTGAGTATTCACTAGGTATTTTAGCATAAAGTGGTCAATATGCATCTTGAAATGTCCTTCGAGCAGATAGTGGCAATATTTTTGGAGCATGTATACCATCGCCAATCCTTCTTGCTTGGTAGTGGAGTAATTCTTCTCAGCTTTTGATAACCGTCGACTAGCAAACACAATTGGATGATCAATTCCCTTCACGCCTTCTTGAGTGAGTACTACACCTAGCGCAATACATGACGCATCAACATGCACGTGAAATTCGACGTCCCATTTCGAGAAGACCAATATCGGGGCGGATGCCATCTTTTCCTTAAGCGTTTCCAGAATTTTGTCACATTCCTCATTCCAGTAATAAGTAGCATCCTTCTTGAGAAACTGTTCCATTAGCACCATGAACTATGCGTAGCTTTTTATGAATTTATGATAATAACTAGTGTGTCCTAGCCTGGCACGTAGTTGCTTGACACTTCATGGTGCTTGCATATTGAGTATAATAGCAATCTTCACCGGATCCACCATCAGACCTTGCTTACAAACCACATGGCCGAGCAGGTTCCCGAAGAGGACAAGGAAAGTACACTTCTTGAGATTTAGCGCAATCTGGTGCCATCAACAACTATCCAACATTAAACGTAAGCTCGAGATATGTTTCTTAACCAGCCCAAATATAGTACAATCATCAAGATATACTCTAAGAACTTGTGTATAAATTCCTTGATCGTAGCTACCACAACGTGTGAGAATATTGCTGGTGCATTCTTGAGTCCAAATGGCATCATCGTATACTAAAAACAACCCCATTTGGTGGCGAAAGTTGTTTTATTCTTGTCCTCTGGTGTGATCTTGATCTGGTGGTACCCTAAGAAAATGTTCGTGAAAGAATAGGCTTCCTATCCACCGAAATTCTCCAGTACTTTGTCTGTAAATGGTGTTGGAAAGGGGTCATTAACACATGCATCACTGAGATTCCTAAGCTCTACGCAGATGCAAATTTCACCCTTCTGCTTCTTCTCCTGCACAACCATAGGACTTACCCAATCGGACTCTTCTACAGGTTCAATGATCCCTGCTGCCAGCGTCTTGTCCAACTCTTCGTGGACCTTTGCTTTGTATTTTGGATTCAACTGGTACAACCACTGCTTAACGGGATTTTCATCCGGCTTTAGGGTTATCTTCATCATTCCCAGGTCACTGAGGATCCCCTTTAACTCCGTGATTTTTGTGGGGAATAAATCTTGATATTCTCGAAGCAATTCAATAACCTTTTCCATCGTGGCATCGTCCCGATAGTCCCCAAGTGTTGCATACTTCGACTGTTCCTCCATTCCAATGTTTACTTGTTTCATTTTCAACGGTGCGGTGATGTTTGGATCCTTGATTTCTGGTCTGCGCACCTCGCGACTCCCCTCTATCTCCAGATTATTGATATTTCTAGGGTCATCCTCATCATCTTCTACTTGCACATTATAACATTCCAAAGCCTGGCTCAGCTGTTGCGACCAATTTGGCTATATGATTTATTCTAGTTCTAGTGGTATTTTGAAAATAGTGGCCTTCACAATCTGTAATGTGCCATCCACCGTATCCGTCCATTGATCTTCAAAGAAGAATGTTGACAGGAACCCTTCACGTAAGATATCACATTCGACTGTGCCATGTCGGAGCTCTATTTCAGTATACCAGTTCCTTGGAATGACATCGAGGGTATGATAAAATAAGTGTACCCACTCTGGTTGAGGCTCCTCTCCATAAGCTTGGACCCATCTGGTAAGGTGCATACACGGATCATCTCGGCCATCGTATTTCTCGGTTATGTGTAGTTCCGTCCTCCCAAAATTTATCTGCATCATACGCTTGTAGCCGTGCCGATTTATGAAGGTTCTTTCATGTGTGCCCCATCAATGCGCAGGTGTTGAGCATAATGCCCATCTCAATGCATCAAACCGTTGGTGCTCTGGTACCATGCTTTCAAACTTGGTCAGGAATTCATCTACTATTGTCAGCCCATCATACATCGGTAGTTTGCGATCCTGAGCTCTAACGCAACACAAAAGTTTAGTCATCATATTGCAGTGTAATGTGGTTGCTCTATTCAACCGGTTATGCCATCACTCATCTCCTTCATCTGAACCTTCGGTGTAGGACTCACCATGGCCCCACGAGATTCGCCTTCCCTTCGTCGGCTCGTCCCGTTCTGGATTTTTGTGCAGAAATTTTGTAGATATAATCTAATTCATCGTCATTCCCGTCATTTCGCATGGGTTCAGTGTCATGCGGCCCTTTCACTGGATCTAGCGGAATAATTATGCAGAGCGACTGCTTTTCAAATATCATTTTCCATTTATTTAAATTAATAACCCCATTCATATCGGTGGCCCAATCTATCCCCAACAACGCAAGATAAGGGCTATTTTCATCCATAATTTCTATTACTTAAAAGTTTGTCCAGGTGCTCGTGCCCTCAATATCTACCGTAATTCCCTGCAATCTTCCCATGGGCAAGATTTTCTATTGGTTCCCCATCCGCAATTGAATAGGAGATCATTATAGCGTGGGCTTGCCCATGCACTCCCATGTTTGTTTAGGTAGTATGTTCGCATTTGAGCCTAAGTCCAGAATGACCTGATCCATCTCATAGTCACCAATCTGCACTGTTAATTGGATTTCCCGCCTAGTCCACGGTGTATGTTTTCCCAATTTTTAGACCACGCGAGGTTCACTCGACCCCGCGTAACTATTTATGAGTTCTTGTAATCCCTTAAGGGAAACTTGTGAACCGTGCTCGGGTTCTCGCCATGGTACTCATGGGATTCCTGGTAGCCGTGTACTTGCTGGTCGTGACTGGTTCGATGCTCAAATATCTTGGTGCTATCCACAGGTTGGTAGAGGAACATGTAATTTTGAATGGATCCCTTCCCTCCACTTCCAATTTATTAATGGCGTCTGGATGACAAATATTTCTGTATCTAGCTCAGAACTTTCACCTTAATGTCCCGCCGCCCACTCCTCCCTGACATAACCCTACATTCGTGTCAGGAATAGTGGTGCTAATGGTCACCTCTCGACCTTTTCGTGTAGTAGCATAGTCTTTCAAGTGCAGCTACGATCGTGTGGACTAATTGACTCTGTAGAGAACCTTTTTGCCGTGCTAGCTTCCCGTAGACTTGTTTATAGTCCCGTGCCTTCTTTCAACTACTTGGGGCGTTGGGACTATAGTTTCTATAGCTAGCTAGGTAGTTGCACCTCCAGTGCGATTTCTCAACTTCGCTGCTAGCTGGAGCTGCGAACACCTTTCGAGTGCCTTATTAGCCATGATTTCTTCATGCGCCGTTGTGTGGGGTGCGTTCTTCCGTAGGTGCGGGCACAACCATGATAGCAGGGTCATGAATCATTTTCATTCTGTGGGATACCCAACCGCGCCTAATCTCTTTGTGTGTAGACTGGCATGTCTTCCCTGGGCATCACTACTTTCCATCCTGCAAATTCCTTCCCCTACTAGCGCACTTGTCTTTCTTAGCCGTGCCCATAGTTTGTTGATCCCACGATTACCCTACTTTTTCTGGGCTTCCTTCTGCCTTCTATTATAGGCCCATCGAACCCATGGTATCTGCAACTTCCCATGGGGTAGCTTTATTAGGCAGCTGTTGTGCATGCTTCCCCTTGATTCCCCCTTGACTTTGGCACAGGCCGCTGGCGAACTGGTTTGCTGGGGTGACTTTAGGCTGCTAATTCTAATCTGGTTAGGTGTCTACACAACATACATCTGCAACCTCTGTTGGTGATGGATTCATATCCCATTTTTCCTTTCAACTCATGCACACACCTGTCTTCGACCTCCGTGCCACTTCCTTCTTATTTTTCAAAATGTACTCTTTCCTGAAATAGTGGTCGCGCGTGGTGCCTCCGTGGATACTTCCGGTGGATTCGATTTCGATGCCGCCAGTTCACGTTGATCGACTAGTTCCTTTGCTTTCATAGCAACCTCACTAGCTGGTTGCGCCTTTGCCCCTCTTGTTACACTACGTGGTGATCTAACCATCCTATTACAATTTAGTGTCGTTACCTCATGTAGGCAGTTCTTCCATCGTTCAATCTCTTCATCTGAATCCGATGTGCAGTAACTATCACGGTCCCATGAGATTCTTCCGTCTGCCGTCAGATTCACCCAGTCTTGGTCTTGCACTGTGGTCTAGTAAATGCAGTCCAATTCATCATCACTTTCCTCATCGCACACTGGCTCAGTATAGTGTGTCCCTTCAACTGGGTCCAACGGAACCACTATGCAGAGCGATTTCTTTTCGAATAACATTTTCCGTTTCTTTAGGTTGATGACTCCATTCATATCCATTGCCTAATCTATCCCTAACAATGCAGGATATGGGTTACTTTCATCCAAAATTTCTATTACCTCAAAATCGGTTTGGGTGCTTGCACCGTCAATGTCTACCATAACTCCTTACAGTCTTCCCATGGGCAGGATCTTTTGTTGGTTCACCATCCACAACTGGATAGGGGACCATTGTAGCATGGGCCTGCCCATGCACTCCCAAGTATTTTTAGGTAGGACATTCACATCTGACCCCAAATTCAGAATGCCCTGATCCATCTCATAGTCCCCAATCAAGGCAGTCAATGACATTTCTTGTCCGGTGCACAATGTATGCTTACCGAGCTTTCAGACCATGCGAGGTTCGTCTGCTCCGGCGCACCTAGTTATCAATTCTTGCAGCCTCTTCATCACTTTCGCATCCTGAATTAACTTCATGCATGTCTTTAAGAAGGTGGTTAGAATAGAAGTATCCTTCTCTGGCTCCGCTTGATCTCTGCTGGTTGAGGTAGAAGCTTCTACGAAGCTCTTCTTAGCCTCCAGAAAAGTCTCCTTCACATGCTCCAAATCAAATTCTGGCTATTTTGTGGGGGCCTTATGAACCCATGCATCCTCCACTGGCTTCTTTCCCTTATCTTCTCCTATAGTGGTGCTACTGAGGAGCATCGTATTCACATTAGGGTCCTCCTCACGTAGTTCGGCCTTCATCGTTTGGATGTTCTGAGTGGGGGTAGTTGGAAGCACCCCTTTTTCCCACATCTGAGCAATTAGTGTGGGGCAATCAACTGCTTCATGGTCAAACTGGTAACAGTACGGGCAACAGGCTTTGGTCGAGCTTGTGCAATCACGCGCGTAGTGCCTCGGGCCCCCACAATTATAGCAGATAAATTGTCCTCGTTCCTATCCAAGTCCCATTCCCCCGTGGCCCCATCCGCATCCTTGGAAGCCTCCTCACGTGATTGTTGCGGCAGGATCCTACCCACGCTCCTCCATCTGCTTCCTGTAAGCAGGTGTTCGATCCATAAACATCTCATAGCTACAACAATTTCTTTCGTCGTGGCCCACCGTCCTACAGAAGTTGAAAAATAACTGGTGAGGGGGGTTTTGTCTTATGTTCTCCAATAGATGACAATTGTATGTGGCATGCTTTTTTCCCACCTGGTAGATTGCGCACCAGAGTACGAGCACCGCGCTTAACCCTGCTTGTACCTCTGGTTGCAACAGTATTGGTCCCCCCACTGTCACATAGCGAAAATCAGACAGTGATCCTTATCGTGGCCTTAACCCTTATATTTGATACACCACACCTCCTCACGTACTTCTGCCCAAGGCACCTGCCCTTGTTTCAAGCTTCACATCTCTAGACAGGTTTTGTGTTTGCACTTGGATTTACTGAACTCCCAACCCTGGATCCTATATTGGGGTTTTGTGCAACCTCATAGTTGTCTCCAGTGCTTCAACTTGGGTTGAGATCTTTTGTTGTGATAGATCTCTCCTCAGGTGTGGTGTCAATGATGCCACAAACCAAGTGCAATACTACGCATCTGACAGGGTCACGTTTGCCTCGTGGATGGTGCTTTTCAACCTCTGATCCAAATCCCATGGGGTTTCACCAAGAAACATTGTGATCTCCTTGAACCCAATAACCGACTACGCTTTTGATTTTGGTTGACCAAATTCTTTGTTTAATGCATCCTGGATTGTGGCTATTCCTGCATTCGGATGATCGCTTGAGTACTTCATGTACCATCTCAATGCACGGTCCTGCAGCACGCTAACTAGGGTATCCCTTTTGATGTTATCATCTGTTATGCCTTGAGCTTCCCATACAGACTTTAGCACAAACTAGAACCGAACTGGCTCCTCATTTCCTACACCCTTAAATATCGGTAGCTTGACTATGCTTGCCATCCCAACTTTTGGTGGTGGTGAGGGTGGGGTCGATTTTGGCATAGATATATTTGATGTAGGTGAAGTGGGTGGTGGCGTGGATGGAGGTGGTATCAGTGCAAGGCGATCCTTAATCAACCAGACTGCACTTCTTGGTGAGAACTTCTCTAGCTCCTCCTCCCTCTCTCATGAGATAGAGATCATAGGACTATTCTCTACCCCTCCTGTTCCTCGGTAACCTTTTTTGCTCCACATTACGCCAAACATCAATAAATGTGCATAGTCTGTTTTTCACATAACAAAATTTTAATACAATTATTCAACGATTTGATATACTTACCCCATGGACCTTGGAGGAACCATCTTTCTGCTTCACTATAACTCACGGTTGTATCTATCGCGAACTCAGTGATAAAACCTCCTATTACCCGAGCCAACTAGTGATCTACTACGCGTGCGATTTTATCTCCAGTGGCTTCTAGCTTGTGCACCAGTTCTAGAGTCCACACAATAGGCTGATCTAGTTTGCACATTCCCACATTGTTAGCTAACCTCGCGATCCACTCGTACAACTCTATCGGAAATGTCGCGAAGAAGATTTCATGGATATCTGTGTATATGTAGCAGTCCAACCAATCCTCCTTTGATATCCACGGGTTTCTATTTTCCTGAACCACGAACTGATGGAGCTTCAGATCCAACCACTCTTCAAGCTCTTTCTTCATAGGATTCTAGTGTTTCGACATCAGACATCCCTTAGGTAGATCCCAGTCCCGGTAATAGAACCATTTGTTGGCTTATATGGGCCTAACCTGAGTTCGGAAGAAGTATTTAGCCAAGCAAATCCCGCAACTATCGGCCCTTTTAGCAATAGCCTGTGGAGTGCAGACTGTAGTCTCACCCGAGGTAGTAGGGGAGGGTTCTAGAACCAAGTTTCCACACCCTTGGGGTGTCTTGATGTGGTCTGGAGGGTTTGCGCAGTGTTCTATAGCCTCACACTGCTCTACCTCCGCGTGGATCCAAGACAAGGCTATTCCTGCATACTTATTACTTAATGAGTTATTTCAGATTAGATTTACTTATTATGGTCTCTAAGTAAACATTTAATCAAGATAACCAGTGTGTGCATTCAAAAGAGATACAGATTTGCATAAACCCATAACATACGCATAAATAAATAGAAATATCAACCATTCATTAATTAGATCCACAATAGTTCAAATTTAACACAGTATTTTAGAACCAACTTATCATTATTCTCTTTCTTCATCAATAGAACCAGATCTTCCCTACACACTCAGCTGCAGGGGTCCATGCACACAGCTGCGGACTCTACTAGGCCTCTGCGCACACAACTGCAGAGCCTCTATCTACCCACCAATACCCTCGACTCAGACTTACGGATGCTCCCAACTTCTTAGGTCATAAACCCATTATAATTCAGATTGATAATGCCAAAAACTAACTACCTCCTAGACATAGAGCCTCATTCTATTTATACCTTTCCATGGTCCATGGACCATGGGAAAGCCGACTCACTTCCTATTATTCTACATTATCTTTGGGTGAACAACCCTTTGACTTAAATCATTACACTTTGCGCTCCACGCATCCTGCGGAGTCTTTACCCTATCTCTACCCAAAATTTCGAGCTTTGTGCCCCATAACTGTTACGTGGGGCTTCTGCTCCCCAACATAGGCCTTGGTCATGCAACATTGCCTGTGCTGCCCCTTCAATAGTTTTGTTCTTCCTCTCAACCACCCCATTCTGCTATGGGTTATGAGGTGCCATCAAATCTTGTTTAATTCCTTCTGCTGCATAGAAGTCCTTAAACTCTTGAGAGACGTGTTCTCCAACGTTGTTACTTCTCAAGGCCTTGATCTTCTTCCCTGACTCTTTGTCGACCAAAGGTTTGAACTCACAAAACTTTGTGAAGGTTTGGTCCTTCTTTTGCATGAAATAAATCTAGCATTTACAAGAATATTCATCAATGAAAATCACATAATACCTTTGCTTCGCTGTGGATGCTGTCAAGAATGGTCCAAAAAATCAGTATGAAATCACTCTAAGATAGCCTCTGCTAGACTGTCTCGATCATGAAAGGAAGAATTGGTGTACTTTCCCAAGGTACAACCTTTGCATGTGTCAACTTGCTTAAGTTTACCTTTGGGAAGTCCTGTAAATATTTGTTGCATTATCTTCAAAGTCCCATGATGAAAATGGCCCAACCACCTGTGCCACAACTCACCAATGTCTTGGCTTTGCACCAATTCTACTTTCGTATTCAATGCTGCATAATCATCTACCTTTATTTTATAGAGATTCTTCACCCGAATCCCTATCCTGTTGGTCTGACCCATGGCTATGTGCCTTATGAATGCCTTTCCTTTACTAAAGAAAACATCGTAGCCTTTGTCCTCCAACATCGTGACCAATACCAAGTTCTTCTTCAGTCCATGCACATACGTCATATCTGTCAAGGTGAGAGGAGCTCCATGCTCCCTCTTAAAAGCAACCGTGGCCACTCCTAAAACATTATACCTTCCATCGTCACCCATCTCTATGTGCATCTTGAGGTCTTTCTCCTCTAAGGCATTGAATAAATTTTTATCACTGGTCATGTGGAATGAGGCTCCACTGTCAAGATACCAAACACAACCCATCATCGATGACACCACGCATGTGATGAGGTAAAGTCCATTTTGAACTGAGAGGCTAATGCCTCACCTTCTGATCCTTCCGAGGATCCCTTCTTGGATTTCTTTGATGGGAAATTAGTCACATAATGTCCCATGTTGTGACAATTAAAGCATATTACTTTAGACATGTCACCCTTCTTCCCTTCATGAGAAGAATTCAATTTGAAATGGGAAGCCTTCCCCTTCCCTTTCCTTGCCTTACTTTCTAAGGCAAAATTTTCTTCATCATCATTCTTGGATGAAGAACCATCTCTTGTGCTCCTCTTGATCTCCTCCTGCATAAGATTCGACCACAGTCGTTCCCAATCCGACAGTTTCTCCCTTCCATTCTGTTGAAGCCCCGAAAATCGGGTCTACAACAAGGGGGATACCCACCCCGTCCAGACCTTGGTTAGCATCTCCTTTTCTGTTTGGTATAGTGGGTCTGACTGGGGATATGGGACTAGTTTCCCAATTTATGTGTGTGTGTGTTGAGAATTGATATTTCCTTTCTAAAAATTCCTAAGTGAAATGCTTTAATTCTAACTCTAATCTAATGACATGCAATTGTATTCTAATAAACATAAGTATCTAATTCTACACTAACCCAAGATGTAATATTTCCGTTATGCAATCTAAAATGATTTCAAATAACAATTGGTAATAAAGATCATTCAACTGTTATAAGAAAAGAATTCAATGGAGATAAACCACTTCGTATAAAAAGTTAGACGAAATAGTTGTGAAAAACATATCGTATAATAAGCTACTCATACATTAAGCATAAATAAATAGATATCACCATACAAAAGTGCTAAATGATAACTCAATAATTCACGCATCAATATATAAACAACTGAACATGAATATCACTTTAACGCAAAGGCAGAAATAGTTAAGAGATAGAAGTACCATTTATAACTAGTTCTACTCATGAGCTTCAAGCAATAATGATTTATCTCTTCTTAATCCAACATCCACTAAGAGTACAGAAGTGCAACATCAATAGAAGATATTAAATGCAAATATCAATAAATCATGTTCCATTCATTCGTCAAAACCTCCTTGGAGGGTGCAAAAGTGCATGTTCTGAGGACAAGGTTTTGACAAATTCCAGAACCCTTCTCTAAATGCATGAGAAGGGTTTAAATACTACTAACTAAATCTAAAAATAATTTATTAAAAAAATGTAGGATACAGTTTAAATGACCTTCCTTATTTCAGGCAAAAATAAAGCAAAATTAATACTAACATTGAATCTAAAACTAAAACTAAAACTAACTATTTGTGTATCTGTTCCTTGAAATCACAAGCATTCAACATTTGCTTGAGAAGAGTCAGCTGGTTGACTTCCGACTTTAACTATCCTGTGAAAACGGAATCGGCAAGAGCTCGCACCATCTTCTCAGCAGAATTGATGATACATTTGAGAGTCATGCACTGGCTCTATGGTTTTACCAAATCGCAAGTGGTAATACCAGCATCTCTGTTACGGGCGGTCTCTATATACAAGGGCATCATTTCTTTGTCTTTAGAACTCGGAGCTTTGCCTTTCTTTCCCATAATATCCTGAATGCTGCTTTGTATAGTTCTATGTTCTTTGTTCCTGCAACTTACAAGTGAGGTGAGAATAATGATAAGGAAAAGGTGACGGGAAGCTTTAAATTCCAAATACATATAAAATATACCACCTTACGTGAAATGGCTCTTCGATCAGCACAAAACCATATTTCATTAACAATTGGCAACTAACTCATTAATTAGCATTAAAGCGTATAACCAGGTCTCAGTTTATGGAAAAAATATTTCTTGAACAACGAGCCTGAAAAGATCTGCGACGAAGAGATTTTGTGATTTTCTTTGCGATATCGCAAATCACTGTGTCGTAGATCGCTACATCGCTCTATCACTCTATCGCAATATCGCAATATCGTTGGAGCACAACATATGACAATTATCCGTTGATGTGTTTTTTGCGAAATGTGATTTGCGATATGCGCCATCACATATCGGGGGTTTGAGGTTTTTCAGCGTAAGTGATATTTGAGGCATGCAATGCGATATATGTCTTTAATATGTATAGTTTCGCATCACGATCTCGCAATCTTAGAATTCAGCTTGTAAGGAGGTATCCATTATCCTTTTTGTGATGCGATGTTTCTTAAGGAGTGATTTTATCCTACCTTATCATAAAAATTAAGCTTTTTAAGATTTTTCAAGGGTATTCTCCTAAGTTTATGATGGTAAGTTCTATTGAAAAAAGGAAATACAAGCACTAATTGATTTTTAATTTTTTTGACTAAGGGCCCCCACTTATTTAGTATTAGTAATAACACTAAATAAGAAGGGGGGTTGTTTTTGGCCACAACACATTCATAGAGTCCTAGTAGCTATTTCAACTCTTTGGAAGGCCAAGGAGAGCGAGGCTCACCATATCATCATCGACAGTAGTTATTCCCACACTGCCAAGCTCATCTTTGCAGGTGGTGAGCTTGTTCAGATATGTGGAAATAGTATCAGCCTTCTCCATCTTGATTCTTCGAAGCTTATCCTTAACCAATTTCCTCTAGTGGCTACTATTCTGGTAGAGGTCGTTCAATATCTTCCACATTGAAAATGGAGTATCCTTCCCATGGAGACTCGAGACAATATGGTCTTGAACTCCCTCAAGGATGATCTGTCTCGCTTTCACCACACACTTCTTCCATTCAACTAACTCTTATGCATTAGTTGAAGCTGGCTTTGGGATTTCTTGATCAATGAATTCCTTCAAGCCATTGTCTTCTAATACATCCTCCATTCTATCTTTGCATGCTATGTAATTCAAGCTACCTTCCAAGGCATACTCGAGTCTCATGCCATAGAATGCCATTTGCAAACCTTGAAGTATGATATGAATTCGATTTTCACCTGCAACCTCGAACTTCAAGCTTCGAATTCTCTTCTTAGTATACTGTTCATAGCTCCGATACCATGTAGAAAATTTCTAAAAAACTAGCTCCGATACCGTGTAGAAACTCTGTGTAGGTTAACCCAATAATGTAATATAAATCAAAGCAGAATATTATAACCTACTTCTACTATAAATTTGTGGAAGCTTAAATATTGAACTGAAAAATATAACTAGAAGAAGAAGAATCAATGGCACAATACACATGAAAATACTTTTGGGGGAAGCCTCAGCTAAAAACCCCACACTATTGTATTATCATACATGGTGGAAATACAAATGAATTATACAAAGCCTTAGCTTTCACAGCTAGCTGACTCTCAGTACAATCCTCACAGATGCTAACAAGCAATATTAGCTTCTCTCCAGCCTTTGTCTCTTCCCTTCAAGATCCTATTTCCTTGCGTTGTTTCTTGTGGATGATTTTTCTCTTACCAAGTGGAAAAAATCCCTTCAAAACTGTGCAATCCTCAAGGATAAATCCTTGACATGCATGAGTTTTCTCCATGAGAAAAAACATGCAACTGACAGTACATTGTCCTTGAACATTTATCACAACTGGGTCTTTCTGAGAATAGAAATGCATGAGTTTCTGATGAGGGAATCTTCAGTTAACTGGAGCAGCAGAAGTTGAGTGCATTAATGCATCAACTAACTGTTAGCTCACTATTAGTTCCTCAAATAGTTTGGAAATAATTTAACTGGACTTAACTCAGTGAACTAAGTTAACTAATTACAACTCAAATATAACTCAATCTTATCTCCTTAATTTAAGGGATAACTCTTGCATGACTTCAGAAAGACTTCTAAATTGAATTTCTCCAACTAATTAATTTAAAATAAATTAATTAATTATTTCCAAGTAGCTGTTAAGACTAAATTCGATTTTAATTCAAAATTTAATTCAAGGAAAAATTAATTTGGAATATTCTTGTTGCCATATTTCAACAATTGTTAGAGCGGGTGGATTTGCAGGGTCTTCATATTGTTCTTCATGGGTTAAAATCATAGTGAATCTGAACCTTAACCTCTTCCTTGCTTTCATGAATCAAATTTATACAATAGGATATTTGGGCAAAGGTGTGAGGAGTGTGTGGTTAGCCACTGTATTTCAATGCTTCATGTCCCCTCATCTGGTGTACAATAGAAAAGGTCCATTATGCTCATTTCATAGCATATATCTAGGTTTGCGTTAGTAGAAAAATTGGTAGGACCTATGTTCATTAGGAACTAGCCCCCTTCCTTTAAGCTCTCAGTAATATTTTCTCAAATACAAATCACCAAATTCCCTGAGGTTCATGCTTGGGTGAGAATTATGCCTCATATGTAGGCAGCATGACCAATATTCATTACCGCTTAAAGTGCCTATAGATGGGCCAACCTTTCTGATTCTTGAGTGTGGAACGTTGTCGGGTAGGAGAAGATACATTTTATATGAGAGGCATGATCTGAAATGATCATAGACTTAAACTGATGTAGAATCAATTAACCATTAATGAATTGAATGTTAGCTCAAAGCAAGGAAATCGAGGAAAACTGCTTGAGAAGAAGACTTTATGAGAACTAATTAAACATAAAAAAGATGCATAACAGAAGTGAAAACAGTCAAAACATAGCGATACCAGACAACAAGATTGATGATGGAGTTCGTCCCTGATGGACTATGTCTCCGGATCTACTTTCAAGATGGGTGACCATTTTTATTAGGAATGAAAAGAAAGTGTTGATTACACAAATATTTGATCAGTCTGAATGTGCACACAGGTAATTCTGATCACTGTCACCAGATATCCCTCTGAACCAGCTTTCCAACGCCTCTTACAGATTCCAATTCCAACTCTGGATGTTCCCGTAACAATGAAAACACAATTGCCTATGACCTCGAGAATCTACAAGCAAAAAGTAAAAAAACACCTTTAATCTCCTCCATGGAAAAAACTACCTCTTATAGGCCCGCAGGTACATGAAAACCACCTTGGCTGGTTTGTAGATGCATTTGGTTAGATCTGGATAAATTTGTGCTCGGTCTAGTTGCAAGAGGACACATAGGCAGGTTCCTAAGGTGGTCGAATAGTTTGTTTGACAAACTGCATTAAAAAACCTAAAATAGACTTTGGATTAGCCCGAATCTATTAGCGGTTAGCTAACCAGGTAGAGACATTGATAGCGCATGTGCACAGGTGGTTTACCCCAACTGTTCCGCTAACTATTTTCTGAACGGTGACAGTTGGCGATTAATCTGGCCCGTTGATATGACATGGTTCCTGTTGTGGTTTTCCAACTCACTATTGTTACAAACCCCACCAATCTATACACATGACTGTTCACATTACTGATGGTATCTGCTGACGGTTCTGACATAGTTTCCAACTGATAGTTTAGTGACTGTGGTTTACTCCAGCTTTGGCTCGTTCACATGCCTTCTCGGTCGCGGTCTCCATATCCGTTACGGTTAAGTGCTAACTCCTCCAATACCACCATTACTGTATTCTGTTGAGATTGCAACAAGATGATGGAGCTTAGTGAAAAGAGTCGCCTTCACTAAGTGGGCCCGCAGGCTATTTTTGGCACAAGTCTATT
>APFE030041365.1:26637-60363 GCA_000404065.3 Pinus taeda
TTTTCCCCGGGATACATACTGTGTTAATGTGTGAATGCTCTTGATGTTTTATTGTTATTGATGCTGCTATATTGATGATCAACGTAGAGGAGCTTATGTATTGTGTATGTTTTCCGCAATAATACATGATCAGGATAATCTCTATTGAATATGTGTTAAATTATTCAAAATTTCTACATATTCCATTCGCATGTCCCCGGTGTGGTCAGGCTGCCCACGTGGTTAGGCTACAGTGGTTTAGGACTGTTTTAATTTATAATGGTTTTTAAAATGTATTTACATGGCCAAGAGTTGTATAGATTAGGTTCAGGTTTGTTTAACACATAGTTTTTGTATTGAAATAGGTTTGGTAGGTTTAGGTTTCAGTACATAGCAAAGTAATGTAGTTTAGGTTTAGGTTTAGATGTAGGATTAGGGTTTTAATACATGAAATTGATCACCCATTTACAATCAATCGTCGCCAAGTGACATTAGTGACATTTGCTACCTAGTGACGAACTTGTCGATAATGTGACATAAAACTACATACATTGTCGACACTAGCTACCTTTGTGACGACATCCTAATGACGAAACATATCGACCCTTTGCCACAATGAAATCCATGTTGACACCAAATCCTACAAGGAAAACAACAAGGAACATGTTGTCGACCAATCCTGGCAGAACTGTCGACGAACGCATGTCGACAACTAGGCATTAAACCATCTCAGATGAACGCCTTGAAGACCATAAACATTTCCTGAACAACCTGATCCATAACCTATCGAATTATTGAGGCTGAACGACAGTGATGATGACACTGAACAATGATGATGACTCTTGAACACCTGTGCAATTGAATCAACAGAATCCTCCTAAATCATTCCTCTCCACTTGAAAGCTTTTGGACCATAAAAGTTTGACTCCCTCTCTTTCCACCTTGACCTGATGATGTACCAATACATTCGATCAATCACATGCAAGTGATGACCCTGATGATACTGACCATGGTACTTTTTGAGTCACTGACATGTTTCATCCATTTGTAGTATGAACAACTTGCGACAATGGGCAAACAAATTTCTATCAACATGGCAATTGATTTCTTTCCACGAAGAACCATAAGTTAGTGATTCATAATCTTTGAAAACAACCTCTAATGGATGTTGTTTAATACCATCAACATGTATAAACAATCTATTTTGCGGAAAGATGGAGACAACCAAAGATGTTCTTGACATCAAACCAACTACTTGAATTGACATACTTTCCTGATTCCTGATTACTAAATGAACTTGCTACGGTGAACCTATCCAACTGTAAGGTGAGATTTGCTGCAACTTTGTTTGATTTTGAAAGTATTTATTTAGCTGTTGATTTTTTTGAATCACTTTACTTCATTTAAATGATGTTTCCATTGATTAACACTTTCCTTTGATGCATAAGTTTCTCTTAGATACTTTGATACTGCTTTAGAAAAGGCTTTGATATGAAAACAAATAGGTTTCCTCTCCACTTGAAAAGAGGTTTCCAAACTATTCGAGACATGAAATGGCGACAGAATACAAGAGAAATCGAATGATGACTTTCCCCACTACTAACCTGTATCCCTATAATTTTTAAGTTCCAAACTTAAACTGAATTGATTCATCTTGACATTAGGAAGAGGAGCTTTAGGCACAAACTATATTTCATGTTGTATTCCCTGCTTATGAATAAAATGTTTGGTTTTACATAGAACTGAACAAGTTTCTATCTCTTTAATCAAAACCATCTTCAAGCTGAGTTGCATAGCTTAAACGAGAATCATGTTGATTGTTATGTTGATCCTTTACACACATGATTAAAAACCTCTTGTTTGAACTTATTAATCACTTCATCTGATTAACATTAACTGAATTCAAGTGATTTTTACTTTGATGTGCCCTAACAATAAATTCAACCCCATCTTTCTTAAGGTGATATTTATGTTCTCTCCTGTAAAATACTACATCACGATCATAAAGATAAAGAATTCCTAAGATAGCTCCACCTATGTCTACTGGAACCACATCTAATTCCACTTCATCAATGTAATTAGCTCTAATGGAAAATCTTAATTGACACTGTTTGGTGACTTTTATCTGAGTTGATTTATTTTTCCATCCTAATGGGTAAGGTATTGGATGATTCCGTGCTTCCAAACCCAAAATTTTAACTAAATATTCAGAGATTAGATTTTCCTGTGATCTGTTGTTAAACATTGTATCTATCTTTGTATGGTTAGAGTTTATCCTTATGTTAAACAATTCAACTCTTTTATCATCATTTGAAGGATTTATGTTTGATGAAGATGCAATAGTTTTCGAATTTGAACCAGTATCAAAAGTTTTACCTTTCGTAACCATTGCGGTTATCCTCCTTTCATCACTTGAATCTGAACCTAGATCCTATTGGACTACTGCAATAGACTTCTTTTCATCCTTCTCCTTAAGGAACTTTTTGGGCTTAAGTTTTGGATGAAGTGTCCAACATTTCTATTCATCATGACCTATTCTCTGGAAATGAGAACAAGTAGGTATTTCCTTCTGAACGATCATTGATTTCTTTCTCTTCAAATTGTTTTTCCCCTTACTGCCATATGATTGGAAGAGATAACCAATCTGGGGATAACTAACTCAATAACAAGGTTAAGGCTTACCTAAGTCAAACTAAATCCCACCCAAGTGGAGGAGAATTTCTTTTGAGTGCTTTGTTCAAGGGCAACACGACTGACTCTAGCTACCAATAATAGGTGGAAATACTGTCCCGTTCCCGCTCTTTTTGAAATATTTAATTTTTTTGTCTTTTTCTATTAAGCTCGAAAAAGAATAAAAGAATGCTATGGTATAGTGGAAAGAACGAGTGTCGATGAAGCAGATGATCTAGTTCCTGGGAGTGGAACATTCCTATGCTCAATGCAGGGAGGCGAAAACTAATCAGTGACACTCAAAGGTGTGTTCCTTCCACGGGTCAAGGTGTGTCAAGTTGCAGAAGTCAAAGGTATGAAAGGTTGATTTTGCAGTCGTCATGGTCAAAAGTTGGCTTAAACACGAGTCCAAGTGAATCCGACTCTAGGCCAAAAGGTGCAAATGGTCAACATGCAATGCATCAACACAAAGGAGCCTCTAGGGTATAAGGCCAGAACAAAGCGAAGAAGCTAAGAGGAATGAGTCTTCAACGCATAATTCATGGCGGGACTACAGAGGACTCCCGAGCCTACTCAAATTGAAGCAGCATGGGCAACACATGTCAGTGAGGTGCTAACTACGATGCCCATGTAAGGGATGGCTCTACCATCGTGTCATGATTTAAAAAATCGGCGAGTGAATATGGCTTACGAACCATAACACGATGGGGTTGACCCTATGGCAGATGTATCAGCAGATGGAGGCTAGTATGCATAATGCAATGGAAAAATGATGTCCCTAACATATATGCTAGTGAAAAACGATACCTGCCATGACGGGTCGGCAGTCATGGAACTGTCTCGAAAAAGTCAAAAATGTCCAAAACGCCCTGAAAAGCAAACCAATCTCGACACTCCAAGCTCCCAAGTTAAAAGTCACATGAAACCAAACAAAATGAAATTTTGAAAAAATCTTGCATTTTCAAAACTTATAGAAAGGATTTTGGACTCACCATTGTTACCATTTGAGTTGGAGAGCAAATATTTGGAGCAAAAGGAGCAAATTTCTCGTTCGTCAAATTCGACCGTTCAAATTCTTCAAAATCTTCCAAGTAACTCTTACACTTAGCTTGCAATTCATTGTGATTAGTTTTAAGGTTTTCCATTGATGTTTCACCGTTGAACTATTGTTCAAAATTTCGCTGCGGCGTATACGCGGGTTGATAATATGAAACCCACGTACACACGGGCCCTATACGCGACTGTGTATACAGTAACCCGCGTATACGCCGTGAGCCAATTTAAATGAAAACTAACAGTTGAAACTTCAATTTTTCTTAGGATGCCGATCACATGGCGTGAAAGGGAACATGCAGCGGTTGATAATGAGGTTATGAATGATCCTCAAGCCTTGGATGCTTTACGAGGATGCGGTTTGCTCAAATTCTTCAAACTGCCGAACATGAAAGCCAATGTGCGACTGCTTGAAATGCTCATTGACTATTGGAATGTCGAGGAGGAAGCCTTCATGATTGATTAGATGCCACTTAGAGTGGAAGTAGAGGACATATATTTTATCATGGGCCTTTCTCGAAGGGGAGAGGTAGTACAGTCCCGGGGTAGGACACGGAGTAGCATCACCATAAAGGACTATGTACAGATATACTGCCCAGGACATCCCAAGAAAGTTGGGAGCCAGATATCTATTGTACACATGGAGAATTTATCACTAAGGATCATTCTATTCACCATAGCTCGAGTGAATGGATCATCCTCACTGCATCAGGCATCACGGCTCAACATGAGCGTGGCAGTGGATTGTCTCACTACAGTGTTTGACTGGTGTACTCCTCTTCTGGCCAGCATGAAGAGCCAACTCACTTCCATTAAGAGGGGACAGACCAAAAACTTCAGCTACAGGACTATCTTGTGCACCTTTTTCTTCGAGAGGATTCCCGCACTCCACCCCAGGGTAGCAGTTTCCATCAGCACCCCACGCGATTTGCGCATGGGCCGGTGGGCTGATTTGATGAAATGTCTGGGGGGTGGGGAGGTTCCTAGGACTGCATTCGACGATGATTTCTTCACCTGGTGGGATTAGAAGATCATCGTCGTAGATGAATACCCCTATGTCGGGCTGGACTTCTGAGGAGATCCTGACCTAGAATTACTGTCGGATGTAGCGTGGGGTGAGATCGGTAAGAATTTTTTGATTTTATGATTTTTTTGGATTTTTCAAATATAAAATGCATTTTGAAAATATATATATATTTTTAATGAGATTCAAATGACTAATATGATGATCATGATCCAAATATTGGGCCAGTGCAGCCAGATGGACTCCCATGACATAGACGACGCGGCCGAGGAGCCGAAGAGGCGGCTGCTGAGATGGAAAGGACTCTACACGACGTTCAGCGGCACCTAACGAGACTGAGCTATCGAGTACCGATGACTGCTATAGAGGACCTTCCAGAGGATATGCAGCATCATGTGGTTGGCATGCCACGCGACTGGGTTCGCACTTTCCGGCGTGTAGCCAATGCGATAGTTACCTACTTGGCCGCTCATCCTGAGCCGCGTATTAGATATGCCGGACATGATTATGGGCATTTGAGTCCCAATTTTGTATATTTTTTGGACGACATATGTACACTCAAGATACTTTTATGATATATATATAATATATATATATATATATATATATATATATATATATATATATATATATACAGTTTTACTTTTTGATGCTTTGATTTTATGAGAATGATTGATGTGCCAGTCTAATGCTTGAATTAGCGATAGAATCAGCTAACCAATTATGAGATCTTGGAATGTGCAAATAATTAATATAAATAAATGATCTTTGCAACGACCTCACTCTTAAATACTGGCGATATAAACATGGATCCCTTACCCGATAAATGTTATTTAATTGAGACACTATCAATTGAGAAACGACATACACTACCAAGGAGTCGATCCCATAAGAGATTGCCTCGGATAGTAAATTAATAACGGCAGTATACTCAGCCATATTGTTCGAAGAAGGACTAATGCATACGCCTCTTGATACCATCAATTGACCAGTTGGATAATAAAGTACCCAAGCTACGGAAGCGAGATTCCGAGTGTGCCGACTAGCACCATCGGCGAACCCAAAATAGACCAAGTCATCCATCAACACCTGCGACAACAAACCAAAAAGTGTTGACATCACAAAACTCTCAATGATATATGTACAAATATACATAATATACAAAGAAGCCATTGCCTAATTTCTACTTAAGAAAAGTACTTCTTTAGGTAGAGCCCGTCAAGGGGCTCCGCCAACTTGCTCCTAGAGATGTTTATAGGTACTATGATTGAACCAATCAATATACTTCCTTTGGCAAATAACTGTGTTGGAGCCAAAGGGACCATACAAACATCACTAGTCGAATTCGAGGACCAAGATTCGACTTCATGCACGGGGGAATAAAGATATGACCGACGATGTAAATATTCCAAAGGTCGATCTACAACCGTCATTGCTTCAAATATCGCTTCATCTGATGGAAAAACAATGTCCGAGTAATCCGATGCATAAGTGGAATCAAGGGTCCGAGAATGAGCCACATCACCATCTATCTCTTTCCCAGAGAAAGGAGTAGAATGTTTGTCTGTAGAGCTATAGATAGATCCACATCTAGGTTCTACTACAGACATAAAAGATTCTATTCCACCTGCCTTATCGTCATCCGATGTGGTCACAAATGAAGCTAAGGTTCCAGGATTTGAAGAATAAGGAGTTTGAGCAAACTCTCTCCATAAAGGGTCCCTCGAGGATGAAATTGTATCTATTCTAGCCGTAGGAGGGGGAAAATCAAACGTACCCATCAATGAAGAGTACATCCCGACTCCTAAATTCTCAGTAGGCGGACGAGGATTATCCACTAAGGGAACATAAGAATCCAAAGATGCTCAAGGATCAACTGGAGAATAATACAATTGATCTACCTTAATGATTTTCCCCTCACGAGGAAAGCAAATGACACGAAACATAATCGAAACAACGGCATCCATTTCGTATACCCAGTTCCTTCCTAGGAGGAGATTATAGTCTAGGTTAGAATCTATGACTTCTACTTCAATATTAATGACCTTCCCTCCAACACATATAGGAAAGGCCGGGATAATCCCGTATGGCCTATGAGAATGACCATTAAATGCTGTCAAGAGGGTGGGTGAAGGAACAACCGACGGTGATCCAATGGCCTTCCAGCATGACATAGACATGACACACGTGGAAGCTCTCTCATCTATAACCGTCCGAAAAATATTTGTTTTCTAGTAGGTAGACTTTATCTGGAAAGCCATGTGATGAGGAAGTCCCTTTTTGAAATTACTCATATCAAAAGTGAGAGCTAAGGAATTACTTGGATCCACTGCCCCCATTGCCGATAACAAGGAACTTCTTTGAGCAGGACACGACTGGAGAACCTCTAAAGCGGACATAGCACATGGACTCTGAGCCAGATCCTAAACAATGGAGTAATTCTAGGCTGCCCTAATATTAGGGTTGATAGTCGCACGTTTAGCGGAACCTTTCGGTACCTGTGTTATAGTCTCAACAGAAGGTCGCTCAATATGAAGTGGGTTGTTAGTTTTGGGAACTGACTTACCCTTGGAAGTTTCACCTTCACCATAATCACGTGACCATGTGGCCACATTAGCATTAGAACCCATCATGAAAACATTCGATGATTTGTCCCCTTCCTGGTTGCCCCCTGCGGAGGTTCCAGGGTTTGAACTCACGCCAGCAAGAAATTGTTGCCCTTGGGGGGAAGGGTTGGTTAACACAAATTGGGAACTAGAGGTCCCTTGCTGCCCTAACAAGCACTCAACATCTTTAATCTTGGGGAAAAGATGAGTTAAATGGTCTCCACTGCATAACTTGCATCGAAACTTGACTTTATTTTTCGAATCATTTCCACCTCCACCAACATTATTGCCAAATTTGTTTGCATCAGGCTTCCCATCCTGGTTCTTTTTCTTACCTCGTCCTTTCTTTTTCCCATTGGAATTTTGACTTCCTTTGGGGTTATCAGATTGGACGACACTAATCGAAGAAGTTTGGGAAGCGGAAGGATTAGATGATGTGACTTGGTTGTTAGAAGCAGTTTGTAAAGACAACTGCTGCAATTGATTCAACAAGTTCACCGTATTTGTATCTACTGACCCAACAATACCATCCGCGTGGGGACCTGGACTCGGCTTAGCTACATCAACCTTAGACCCAGGAGCATCTGGCAAGTACTTTTGTAGGATCCCAGACTGAGAGTAGATCAATTCTAATTTGCTGGGCCCTAAAAATGGCTTGCTCCTTGGAATAGACCCCAGACATGGAGACATCCTTGGAGATCTCAGGTATCAAAGACTTCAAGAACCACTTGAGACGGTACTCTGGAGGGATTTCAGCTTTAATGAGCCTCTTTCTCCGTCTCCATTCCTGAATGTGATCGGAAAGGTGAGTTGCCCTATCTTGACGAAAAGTAGCCAGTAGTTCGGTTCCGGCATCATACCGGACGGGCAACTGAAAATGGTTCAAGAAAATATTGGCTAAGTTGGCGAATGATGTAAAGCTGCCCCCAGGCAACTCTATATACCACTTAGCTGTGTTACCAGTCAAGGTGCGTTGAAATAATATCAACCTAACCAAGTCGTCGATCAGGGCGTTAGATGAGCACCATAAGTGGAACGTGGTTACGTGGTCGCCCGGATCCTCACCACTCTTCCCTTCGAATTTTGGAATATCCGAAGGGAGTTTAGTTGGGACCGGAGGCCAGGCTAGATTATACTTGATTGGGTCGTTAGTTAACTTAGTGAGGTCCGGCAAGTTTAACGTTGCCAGAAACGGAAGTCTAGGCGGAGCTTGGGGATTCCACCCTGACTGGGCGGCACTCCTGAAGCTCTGAAAATATTGGCCTGGATTTTGGAAGACACCAGGCTTCCCGAAGTAACCAGTAGAACCCACTGAACCAAAAGGCAGGCCTTGTGACCCAGCAAAACTCAGAGTTTGACCAACTCCGGCTGTATACCCACCATACCCAACAAAGTTTCCTCCTAAAGGATTGTAAGGAGTTGACAACCCTTGATATGGATTCCAAGCCAAAGCTAGGGGAGGAATACTTTGGAATGAACTAACCGTGGTATACAGCCTATTCCCATATTGGCTGAAGAATGGATTCCCAGTTCCGGCACTACTAAGCCTAGGGTTATTCCAACCTTGGAAAGGATTTCTGCTTTGTCCTATCGAAGAAAAAGGCATAGATCCTATCATAGGGTTGGAATGTGGTATATGACCACTTCCGAATGGAAAACCTTGGAACGAAGCCGACCCACTCATCATGGACGTGGCGGCCCTGAATGGAGCTAAAGGAATGCCCTATGAATGGGCGCCAAATGGGAAGTACCCAGAACCAAAAACATTTGTTTGGGAATTTCCACTCATGGACGGAATGGCGGTAGACCCAACAAAAGACGTGCTAGCAAAGGATCCGAATAAAGATACGGAGGGGATGGAAATAGTTCCACCCCCTTGTACAGATATAGGAGGCTGTACAGTCGTGGCACTTGTAGAAGCCATGCTTCCAGTAGTGGTCATCGAAGGTAAGCGCGTAGCGTAACCTAGAATTGACAGTCTATGCGTCAGAGTCCCAACGTATTGCAATACGTGTGGATGACTGGATGGTAGGGGAGAATTCAGAGTTGCTAATGACTCTGAAAGTTCTTCTACCTCAATATTATCCTCCGCTTGTAAGCGAACTTGAGAGAGAACTGGAGTATTCCTCTCTTGTTCCACGGAAGTACCAGGTCTTGCTTCAATATTAATGCCCCCGAGGGGAGGATTAGTCCCCGATGCATCAATTGCAGTGGGATGAAACCCACCGGTATTATTACCTCTGCGCCTTCTCGGAGAAGGCTCTAAACTTGGTGGTGAGAGGCCACGAAGTCTTCGAGACCGTCTAGGAGATCGGTCAGCCACTTTGAATTCTTTGTTTAAAATCTAACTAAAGACTCAAAAATTTTAAAGCTAGGCCAACTAAGAGCACAGAGCACCCAATAAAGTCCCTAAAGATACAGCTAGTCAAACAACTTCCAAGTATTTCCGCTCCGGGTGATAAGGACCGGACTCCAAAATACGAGAAAGTGGAAAATAAAGGGCCTTCCGAAGATAGTCTGGGATGATGAGGGCCCAGGCCTATCAGCGAAGGTATCAGACGAAGTTAAGCTGACCTCCTAACAAGATTCTGCGCCAGTGCAAGCCCCCAAGCTTCGCAAGGGTGCCCTCCAGTAGTGCTGTTGAGAGTGATACAACGTCGATCTCAGGTGCCACGGGATTCCCCTCCGCAGCCACCTATGTAGTTCCCTAGGAGTGGCAACTATGGATACCAACTCGTCACAGAAGCCAGGCGAAACATTTGTGAGGTAAGCTCGAACAAGTAGGAGAGGGGGTATCTCTCTTCCCTATCTTCACAGACCCTCGTGCCTAACTCCCAGATCCGGAGCTTTCCTGGTCTTCCTAATGCTATTAGATTTTCTCTCATTAATGAGACTCCTATGTTTGACCTTTAATATGGCCTTGGAGAGTTAACTCTCCACTTGCCTAATCCAGGGCCCTAAAATCCTAAAACTTGTTTGTGTATTTAAATTAAAAGAAAAACGTTCTAGTTGATTTTAGTTAGCGCTTGATTTTAAGGGCTGTGTTTAAGTCAAAGGATGATGGAATTCAAACTAGTGGTGTTTGTTCAACACAAAAGAAATTTATAAAACCTAACTATATGCGTACGCACTTTGTCATTGTTTTTCGATGAAGAGTAATTTCTACAGGGTTCGAAAGGAAACTTCTAATGAAACAAACTTTTCTTTTCTTTTCTTTTCATTCACACTTCACACTCAAAAGTTAACAAAAATATTTTATGCCTAAAGAGATGCAAACCTATCCTAATGCAACAACTAAATGCTTGATGCAATATTGAAAACTACTCTAAAAGAACAAAATGAAAGTTTCTTTGTTTATCAAATTTTCTTTTGCCACTTACAATATTTAGATGGAATATGAGATGCTACAATTCATTTCGTCTAAGTACTAAAAGAAAAACTCAAGATAGCATAAAACACTTTCACTCATCAGAAGGAAACTAAATGAAAAGCATGTTCAAGAAAGCAAAACAAAAACTTTTCAAAATGTTCTCTTCAAAGTAGCAACAAGAAAGTCCTTTCGAAAATGCTCTCAACAAAAACTGAAACTTTGCGATTGAAACAATAAGAAAGAAACACTTTTGTAACTTGACACCCTACAAATAATGAAAACTCAACAAAAAAAAATGTGTTCAAAAAGGCTTTTTAACAATCGAAAGCAGCAAGGAAAGCTTTGGTAACAAAGACCAAAAAAGACCAAAAGGACAATTTCAAGAAAGTATGAAATGAAAAATTTGATGAAACAAAGAAGTAGACGGTCATAAAAAGCGATTTCGTTAAGAAAACAAAAAGTCACCAAAAAACAAAGTTGAACACAAAGATTGATAAGAATCTTTCTGCTCTGATAACTCAGAGCAGCCAAGATTTCAATCAAGATATCTTTTGTGTTTTCTGCAAAAGGATGATGACACTTGCAAACACAAAACAAGACCAAAACTCCTTATAATTAGAGAGAAATCAGAGTAAGACGCTTGTTGTAACACAAACAACTGATACTGACAAAAATGACTATTTCAAACTAACTGAAAACACCAGACAAACTTCAGACGCACAACAATTTATAAATCCTAAAAGTTGCAAGATATACGCGACTGTACTTAGTGTAGAATGCGTGTATACGTGACTGTTCCTGAAGAAACCTGCGTATACGCGGGTTTACTTCAGACAACAAGCGTTTATACGCTTCTGTAACTAAATAAAACAGCATATATATAATATTTCAAGAAAAATAAAAAACAAACTAAAGAAACTGGCAAAACTCAGAAGTCAAGAACAGACCAGACAGTAACAATAGACCAGCAAGCAACTGAGCCCTGATAGGCTTGACAAACACCTAAACTAGGAACAACAAGAGTGTTGTCCCTAGTGGAGTCGCCAATTCTATTGAGGGATTCTATCCCATAGGGCTTTTGGGTGGAACCCTAGAAGACTGAAAGTTGTCTAAACAAATAAACATGCATACACACAGTCATTATGCTAGCAAAAGCTAATTCTAAAGTAAGAAGGACGTACCTCAGCTCCTACATTCAAGTAGTTCCTCAAGGGTCCAAACCCTTCTTCACGTCCCTTTCGCTCCTTTGCCCTACAAAACCAACAATTCCAAAGAATGCAGCAGTATATGGACAAAGATTTATACAGAGATCATCTTTATGTTATAAAAGAAGGAAGTTAGTTGTGAACTTTAAACAACCATTCATACATGAAATTCAAACATGAACATCATAAACATAAAGAACAAGCATATCGGGAATCAAGATGTGTTTCTTTATTATAGACAAATAGAAAGTACAAAAGAAGTAATATCACCTGAGCAACCTTTGCAGGCTCCAAGCACAGCCTCCTTCCGGATCTGTCCTGCCTCAAGCATCTAGCATATCTCCTTCCAAGACTCACTCCATGATGCCATAACTAAGGGATGAACATCAAATCACAAGGAAACAAGGGTTTCCTGTACAAATGGGGGAAGTGCAAAAGGCACAAGGGTCTTCAGACCCGATCAGGGGGAAAATCTCAGTATAGTAACCTTTCTCTCTCTTCTCTCCTCCCTTAGGCCTTCCCTTTGATGTCTTTTTATACCAATTCCAAAGTAGTTTTTTAGTTAGGAATTGGTTGAGGACAGTTGAGGCCACGGGCACTAACAGGTGATTAGCAGGTAAAACTCACGATCTCCGCCCGGAAATAAGGAGTTTTATATTTTTTTAAAGTGTTTTAATACATATACGCGGGTTGGGTATATATGAACCCCCGTATACACGCGTTTAACTCAGGGCAATCTCGCGTACAGGGAATAAAACACTGTTTTTTAGATTTTGGACTAGGTCTGGAAGGAGGGGTTGCCCTAGGCCATGAGTGCAGCATCACAAACCATAATAGTGAGATTTGGAGCTATAACACCTCCCCAAAATTCAGAGTCATAATGTTGTGTCTTGTTAGGTTGTCTCTAGCCTATTTTGTCTCACATGGGTAGATGTGGAAAATGTATATTATTTGTAAATATGTTGTAAGTGAAATTCCAAGTGTCAATCGTGGAATGTGAATAGTCACTATTTAATGTAAAGAGTTATTTGTAAAGAAGTTGAAGAGTCATGAGAGTAGTTGAAGAGTCACAAACGGAAGTGTCAAGGGTCACCCCACCATTTGTTATAAATATAACCTCGTAACTCATAGAATAGGCTTTTGGGAGCCAATATTTTGGCTAGGAATTTCTTAGAAAAGGCTTGGAGAGTATTGTGATGATCCTTGGCTTCTCCATAATGTAGAATGAGTACTCCTTAGAGAAGCAAGTGGTGTCAAGTGTAATGTTCCACTATTGTGGTTAGTGGTTGTAAATGGTGTAGCATGGATGGAACTTTCACCTAATAATATAACTGAGCCAACACATTTTCATGCATAGATTTTTATCTTTGTTTCACAATTCTGGTTGCTTTAGCAATGTATGGTTTTTAACTTACACAATTGCGTATGAACTAATTTTTATGTAATTGTATGAATATTGTTGAAGACATGTTTTTGGCCTAACCTGTCGCTTTGGTTTTTGGACTACTTCACTTCCATATTGTGATATCATTCTTCTTGTGTGTTCCTTTGAGGCTGCGTACTACTACATGCTTCTAAGGGACACACTTCCTTTTCCCCTCTATGTGATAGAACCCCTAGCATCTCACTTGACTTTTTGCAAGGTCACACACTTGCTTTTGACAAAGTTATCATACTTACCTCTGTGCATTACCATGGTAAAGGCACTACTTTACTATGCATTGCTAGGACTCCTACCCCAAATGGTCTGAGGTATAGTTGAGACTTCTTACTCAAGAGATCCCCTTGACATATTAGTGGGTCTAGTATCATCAACGCATTCATTAATAATATATTTTTCTCCTTCGTATTTCATGTGTAAATGTACTAGCTCATATGTGCATTTTATGGCCTCTATATCCTTGTTATTTCTATTGGTTATATGTTGGTTATGATTATTTTTATGATGAACTTGATGTATGGATCTCATCATGTTTTGATTAGTAACTAAAAGTACATTGAATATGTTACCTAATAGATGATAATGTAGCTATTGTGATATGGCAATAATGCTTCTTTGTGAATCTCAGATAAGTATGAGACCCCTATGCTTAGGTATGGTGTTATGACCTATAGAATGCACATTTTTGACATGTTTGACAAAATGCATGTCATGGCTAGTATGGGTCTATTTAATTCATTAATCAAGTGTTTGCATTAGTACCTTTGTTTCAATGTCATTTATCATTCTTGAAAGTTTCATGAAGTTCTCAGCAGTGGCTTGAGTTCTGGCCCTTTAAACATGGCACATAATATGGGGTCACTTACTCATAATCTGCTATAAACATCCAGAGTTGCTGACATGCCATTGCTATGGGAGTGACTGGAAGGCCTGAGCTATATGCATGTATTTTCATGAGAGTGTTTTGGGGTTCAAATTAGTGAAACATCAAGTTCCCTCAAGGGTTGGTCACCTGGAAGGGTTGGTTGGCTCTTAAAGGTTTTGTACTATATTTGGAAGATCATATTGGTTTGGTTTTGTCGGTTCCACTTCCTTAACTGTAGATTGGGAGTTGAATCAATCATAGTATCCTCTTGTCAAATGTTTACCCCAACGGGTCGGTTAAATTGGGTAAATGTGGGAGGAGGGTGTTACATTCTCCCACCCAACATAATGATGATATCCATGTTTGGTGTACAGGATAGAATATCATGTCAACCTTATATCCAGAAATGCAATTAAATGACAAAAAATATACCTTCCATCAACTTACCATTATGCTAATCTCAAAACTGTACAAGTGATAGTGACTTAATCAACATTGTGGACCACTTGATTTGTGGCATATGTCTATTGGTTAATTATACCATTACATTGATGTAGTGAAAAATACTTATGTGTCAATGAAATCAGGTGTATTAGAAAAAAGTTATAGTTCTCAACCATGAAAATGCAAGAACAAATATGTTAGCTTGTGATTATGAAAAAATGAAATGTTTATGATCTATATCAATGGAACTCATGTGAAGCTATAAAGATGGCTTGCAAATGTACAAAGTTTCATCAACAAAACTATGTAGAACTATATCAATAAGTTGTTTATATACTTTAATATATTTTAATAGAAGAATTCCTATGATAACTATATCAACTTGTGACAACTTATGAATATTAAGTCTATAATAATAATAAAAAATTAAACAATAAACCATTATGGAAAGATAAGAAAATATATCAAAACATTGCTTCAAAGGAAGAAAAATATATGTTGGCCACCAACAAGCTAGTTTTCAAACACCATATTAATTCAATAATTCCCTAAAGGGGTTTTGACCATTATACATATTATTTTATTTTTTATCTTTTTATCTTTTTTCATTTTTTCTTTCTTTTTTCTTTTTCTTTTAATCATGGAAAAAGTAAGTGGTTGGTAGCAAAGGAAAAATTCCCCTTACCCCAACAACTTGAAGGTCTAAATCTACATCTTAGACAATGCTAAAAAATGAATCTTGAGAAGTAGTATTATGATACAACCAGAGACGGTGTCCATTAGCAAGATATTATGTGTGTGACCTATCAATTGTTGTTAGTTTCACAACCCCATTGACAAATTTTGTATCGACCTCATAAGAACCTAGCTACCTAGTGCACAACTTCCCTATAAAATATTTAAATATGCAGTCATATATCAAATGAAAATCACCCTTCTAAAACACCTTCCTCTTAATAAATTTATCATGCCACTTGGCATACTTTTGTTGGATGATATATGTTAAATGGACAACAACCAATAGTTTCTCATCTAACTCATTCAATTGTTCTATTTTATATTTCTAAGCTGTAGACAAGTATAAATTCACCTCCAAAATAGTTCTAGGTTTATTTATCTCAAATTCAATGGGAAATATAGAACTCTTACTAAATACCAACTCATAGGGAGAGAATATTATAGTGTTCCTCCAAGAAATTCTATAATTCCATAACACTTCTCGAAGTCTCTCAACCCAATCTCTTTGGTGGCTTTCCATAGTCTTTGTAGTATAGCTTCAAGTGCCTTATTGGTACTTTCCACTTGCTCATTTTCCTATGGGTGGTAAGGCAAAGTGACTCAATGATGAATACTGTACTTTTTTACAAGGCACTGTATTAGCTTAGAAGTAAACTATGCTCCTCCATCCGTAACTATCTCCCTTGGCACTCCATATTGAGAAAAAATTTATTCAAATACAAAGTCTAAAAAAGCATGATTAGTTTCTCTAATGAGTGTTGTTACCTCCAGCCACTTTGTGACATAGTCCATGCATACCAAAATAGAAGTCCTCTACTAAAATGGTGGATTAATTAGTCCCAAAAAACCTAAATCCCATCTCTCAAATCACTCGATCACCAATTGAGGTTGTAACAACATTTCATATAGTTGAGTAGGCTAGTCCATTCTCTGACATTTTTCACACCCATGCACATATTTCCTTACATCTAGAAATACATTAGAACACAAATTCACATTTAAAGAACCTTATTGTCTATTCTCTTATTTGCAAAATACCCTCAACAACGATCATCATTATAGGCATTGAGGATATGATGGATCTTGTACGTCCTCACACACCTAATTTTCTGATCAAAACTAGTATGGAAGAAGTAGCCATCCAACCAAAAATATTGGGCACTTTGGTGAATTATTTTTCTCTTCTCTTTGGGAGAAAGGTGATGGGAAAGCTTTACTACAACAAGGTAATTGGAAATATATGGATACCAAGTGAATTAGTGGATACCACAAAGAAATTCTCATCTAGGAAGGATTCTTCAACAAAAATATTACAAGTAACATTAATTAATCTATAAAGAAAATATGTAACAACATTATATTTCCCAGATTATTTATAAGAAAGATATAAAAATATTTGAGTAACAACAAAAATCTAGTAACCCTCACATTAGTAACTATCTTATCCATTAAAAATCAGATAAAAGAGTGGTTAGTATGCCCAAAATTTTAGTAATGAGTAATTTAATGTCTAAATTTATTGATAACAGGAATAACAACAAGAAAGTCTTTTTCTATCACCATATAATTTACCTCTGTAGGGGTTAATTTATTACTGATAGTAGATGGCATAAGGTTTATTTTCTCCTTCTTTCCTAGCACATACCCAATGGATGTATAAGAAGAATTAGTGGAGATGTGAAATAGTAGACTCTAGTTAGGTCCCCATATGAAGGGAGTTGTTGTTACACATATTTTTTAAGTCTACAAAATAATTGTGACACTTCTCATTCCATATAAAATATTTATGGTTTGTTAATAGGGAAAATAAAGAAAATGCAATTTTAGCGAAAATTTATATAAATGGTCTATAATAGCCTACCTCCCCAAAAAATCTATGTACCTCCTTATGGGTCTCAGAAGTGGGAACTCTTAAAATTACCTCAACATTTTTTGGATCAACTTTTATACTTGCAACAAAGAGAGAGTGTCCTAAAACCATAGCTTCAATCATCATCGTCTGACACTTTTCAGTAATGAGATAGAGGTGGGTTTGTATACAACAATCAAATCCATTTTCAAGGTTGTACAAGGCTTCATCAAACTCATTCCCATATGGTGAAAATTCATTCGTAAATATTTCCAAATAGTCATTGAACATACCAGGAAATATTCCTAACATTGCTTGTTGGAAGGTTGCGGGTGCATTAGAAAGGCCAAACGATAGGGCCTATTGATAGGTTAGAATTGACCACCAATAGTTAAGGGGTCTCCTTGGTGTGAGGTCCCAATTATACCTGATGAGCCTCATCATTGGGTAATTAGATGGAACTTAATTCACCTCCTAGCTTAGTCAAACCAACTTTTCTCACAACTTAATAAATGTTTTCTATTATATTTTGTTTATGAGATGAGTTAGAGTTGGATATTATGCCTAGTGGACTAATATGCATTGAATGCAGGATTGAAGGAGAAAATCAAGGAATTTTTGCAAATACTAGGGTTAAAACTTGAATGGGACAAGGGAGAGGGATTTTAGGAGGTAAATCCTCCTCATTTACTTCTCCCCCATTTGCATATTCCTCCATCCATCACACCGGCTTGGAGTGCAAGCAGCCAAGCCATGAGGATTAGAAGGCAACTGACCAAGTGAAAGAAAAAGAGCTATTTTATCTTGAGTTTAGGAGCCGATCTTCCCTCATATTAAGGAAGTCATTAGGGACTTCAGTTGTATAAGTAGAAAGGCCAAGAGCCTCATTAGGATTCAAATTTTTGTTGTAAAACTCTAAGCTATTTTGTGAAAGTTTTATTTATGTAATTTTCTATTTTGGTAATAAGAATGAGTTTTTTTTTTAGGCAGCAATCAGTTAACTTAGAGGACTGAAGCTCTTGGGTTAGGTCCCAACCCTAGAAGCCAAGGATCCTCTTTCTTGTAAATGTATGTTTAGTTTAGTTTCATAGCTTCATTTTAATTTTCTTTTACATGCATTTCCATTGCAAGTAGTGTAGATTCGATTGGTTGTTTATTACTTTTCTTCCATTTGTGCCTTACTTTAGTAGTAGGTTAGCAGGGATAAAAGGAGCACCACAAGGTTGTCAGCAGGTGTCTCGACCTCACTTCCTTCCTCTAGGATCATGACTTGAGGATGGGACCCTTATGCACCCCCAAAAACATAAATTTCTATTTCGTTTATAAGCTTTGGAGTTTGCTGTCTTTAAATTAGCATTTGGTCAATTTTGTAAAGTAGGACTTCATTTTCATCCTTTTCATCTTCATTTTTGTAGTAGATCTCATCCATGCTTTTGTTCCTTTCAGGAAATTTCCTCATGCATAATGTAGGTAGTTAGTTCATTAATTTTGCTTTTCGAGTTTATGAGAATGTTTCTTCTTTACATAGATTTTTGGAAATTATACATGTTTTATGTAGAGTAGGTGCTTCAAGAGATGACAAAGCCTTCATAGCCAACAACCACCTTCCACTCCATCCACCATAGTCATTCCTTTTTTTCACCATCACCTTAAAAATTCTTCCAAGCACATTGAGCGAATCCAACCATCTCCTATCTTTATTGTTGACTTCTGAGTGATCCTAGACATTCTCCCACTCCATTCCACCCATAAACCACCTTTCCTAAGCCTTCCATCACCTCCAACACCTCACATTTTTCTCTCGGCTATATCTTGTAGGTATACAGGGAATCCTGTAGGTTTCTAGTACATCTTATAGGTTTTCCTGAAATGGTCTGTTTTGAGGCTGAATTTTGGGAAAACCTCTAGGAAGACACAAAAAGCCTCCCAAGGGTCTCCCACACCATCCAACATCTCCTAACCTTCAAGACATCCTCCAACATCCTTAATTCATCTGCCACATCACCAAAATAAATTAGTTTGCGTACTTGATTTTGCATGAAAAGACAAAAAGAAAAAAACAGATTCATTTCAATCCCTTTACTTACATATTAGTGATGTTTTAAGCTTCCTACTTCCATGCTTAGATAGTAGCATTTGGTTCATGATAGTTTAGAATTATCGCATAGCATAGTTTCTTGGCAGTTAATTAGGAAATGGTGTGATTTAGCATTGAATTTCGGCCTTTTCCATTATTGCAGTAAAGTAGCTCTCCCTTAGAGAAAATTTCCCTTTCTTCCATCGAGAAACCAAGCTTCTTCTAGCCCCATAGAAGTTTGGCTTGAATACCCCAGTGGTCTCTCGCCAGCTAAACCATGACAAAAGGTAGAACCATCACTGTTACTTGTGTATACAACACTGTCACCTCCAAGTTTGTACGAACCCTGGGTTGATAAAGTAAAGCTGGTAGCCAAGGAGTTGCAACATTCTTGTTGCAATACTGGTGCTCATCTCTTTTTGGCTCCACTGCAGGGGAGGTGTTTGAGTAATATGTGAATACTTCTTCTTTCTTCTATTTCTTGTCTCTAATATTCTTTCATTAGTTTATTTTTGCAAAAGTAATTTAGTTGCTTCCTTTTTAATTCTACAATTTTTGCTTTCCTTTCCATTTTTGCAAGCAATATTTCAATTCAGCAAGTAGTTTTTCACTCAGTCAATAGTTTCCATTTAATAATGAATCCATATAAGTAAGGAAAATTTTTTGATAGAGGAGGAATGACCTGCTATAGAGTATAATTATTCGTTTATTATTCTAAAATCAAGTATTCTTAAAAAGAATAAAAAAAATTACATCATAATCATATTATGAATTATAAGTTATCTTTAAATTTATATTAAAAAGGCTAATAAAGATTTCATAAATTCTAATTATTAAATAATATAAACTAATTAACAAATAGATTATGTTGAATTTAATTAATCAAATCCCTAATGGTTAAATTTCGAAAAAAAAAATCTAAATATTAACAAACTAATTAGATATTGGCCGACTAAATTTCTTATATTATTATTTTCATATATATACTCTGAAATACAACTCCTGGATACATCATTAATATCTTCTTAAATCTATTGATGCATCCCCTGATGATGGGCTCACTTGGTAGTTCGAAACATAGGGTTCATAGAACTCTATAATAGGTCATTCCTCTGCTATCAAAAAGTTTTCATTTAATCGGCAATTTCAATTCTTTAAAGTACTTTCCAAGTTTGAAAAAAAAACACAAAACCAACCTAAAAACATTTCCTTTCATGCTTCGTAGAAATAGGGATAACTTAGGGAACTTTTCGCTAAATACCCCCATTGCATGAAACATCCAACCTTCCCTCTTCTTCTGTCGCTGTGAACTGGAGGAACCCTTAGGTGAGAAACTTGACATATTTGAAGAACCTACAAGGGAGAAGAAGAAGAAGAACCCATTCCAACTGAACCAATGGCTGAAAATAGAAATGACAAAGGGAATAGAGAGAGAGTTGAGGGTGCCTTCCCCATTAGGGAAACCAACGGGGACACTAAGATGAAAAATATAAGCCCCTCTACCCTACCTCATTTCCATGGCTTAACCACAGAAGACCCTGAAAATTTCCTATTTGAATTTGTTGTTATATGCCGAACCTATGACTATACAAATGATGAGCAGAAGTTAAAACTATTTCCATCTACCCTCAAGGATGCAGCATTGCGCTGGTTCATGTGTTTACGTGGGGATAGCATCACAACTTGGGCTCAGATGCAGCAAGCCTTTAACAACAAATATCGAGACTACTATGGGTCAAAAGATACTAAAGAGGAAACTTTTACGATGACCACAGGCAATGATGAATCCCGAGAGGATTACGAAGAAATATTCCAACTTAGTTACAAAAGGGTTAGGTGCACACTTGACCCTGAGCCACTAAAGCTGGTCCTACTTAGGGGAGTAAGGGAAGATCTTCTGGATACCCTACACTTGATAGCAGGAGGAGATATCTACTAATTACCCTATGATGATATCAAGACTGTCTTTGGAAACCATTCTAGGGCAGCTAGGAAAAAGGGTAGGGGTAGTCAACCTATGGTGAGTACATCGTCTTCCAACTCATCCATCAAGGGTGAAATTGAAAACATGCTAGAAGATTCCAAAAGTGAGATGTTGCAAACCCTTGCCTTGCAAATGATCACCATACACATTAAAAGAAAGCAGGAGGAAGCAAAGAGAGCCTTGGCCATTCTTTGTCCTAGATGCACCAGGAGGCATCCTAGGAATGAATGTTCATTGAATTCTATTGAATTTTCACAGTCTGTGATGAAAAACACTCCACAGACAAGTGCCTTTCTTTGCCTAGACTCAAAGTTGTATATCAAGGCGCCGAAGGGGTCACTGAGCAGCTCTACTACATGAACTGAAGGAGACCTCATGGGCCTAGACCATACTAGTAGGGCATGCAAGGGTCATCCCATGCATATTACAACCCCAACCAAACCACAACCATACCTTCTTGGGGACCCCCTACTCATCCTTCCTAGTCTACATGCACTCCTTGGTCCTTTGCATCTCAGTATCACTCCTAGCCAGCCAACCAGTCATTTCAACCATATGCTTCCTCACAACCTCAGTGGAATGCACCGCCCCAAGGGTCGAGAACCCAATACAACAATGCTCCATCTTTATTTCCTCCACCACCTTCCCAACCATAGCTACTACACTATGCTCCACCCAAGCAACCCTAGATGCCTACCTAGCCAAATGTGAACCCGAACAATAGATAGGCTTAACAAGTATACAATGGACAGACATCATATCTAGCTTATGCTATAGAAATCTAGGAGATTAACCTGAGAACTGGGAGAGTTCTCCCGGATAACCAGCCTCCACCTCCAACTAGTGATGTTGAGGAAGAATGAGAGGAAAGCACTCTTAAAGTGAATTCACCCTTTCCTGAGAGATTAACCCAACCACTCCAGCCTACCCCAGAAGAGACTGAACTTCTGGGAGAACTGGAAAATCTATGTGTAAAGAATCCACTTCTCCAAGAAATTAAAGATGTTCCTATTTACAATAAGTTTATTAAGGAGAAGTGATTCAAGCATCCAGGGAGGAGAAGAAGGGATGCACCTACCATTAATTTCATTGGACAGTTGTCCGACTTAATGTTGGGCCAGGTAATCTCTCCAAAGTATTTGGACCCTGGAAACCTTGTAGTAGATGTTCACATCAATGGCACCATTGTCCCACACACTTTGATCGATCTTGGGGCTGCCATTAATGTGATGACCAAAGACACCATGCTCAAGCTCAACCTCCAAGGTTCATTGAAGAATACCACAATAGTTCTACAACTTGCAGACCACTCCACAATAATCCTTGAGGGGATTCTAGAGGATGTGATGTTCTCCATTGACTATTGGGAGTACCCTGAATATTTCCTAGTTCTCCAGCCTAAGGCTAAGCTTATTGGTTACCCTCTCATCCTTTGGAGACCCTAGTTGGCCACTGTCGATGCTTACATTAGTTGCAGAGTTGGGAATATTCCCATCAAGAATGGCCATATGTCCAAGCAGTTAGTCCTATACCCTCCTGCTCAACCATCTCTAAAGCATGATTTACCTGTATGGTTGGAGGAGGAGGAAGAAGACGAAGTCTATTCTGGCCAACTTTATACTTTAGAAAAAACCATGGGAGGAGGACAACAACATGAAGATGATTTGATTGAACACCTACTCCAAAGTCCAACTCTGAGTACATTTCCCTTAGAAGATGTAGTAAAGGAAACCCAAAAAAATCATCCAATTGACCTATGCTTGGCCAATTCCAACCCCGTCCATGTCAAAACCATATAATTCGACCCTGAGAGAACCTTGAAAATCATTCCATCTCTTTCTGCTCTCCAAGAAGAGAAGTTATGCAACATGCTAAAGGAACATCTAGAAGCCTTCACTTGGAGTTACAAAGAAATGAAGGGAGTACACCCCTCAGTGTGTACTCACTCCATATATATCAAAGAGGGTTGTAAGCCAATCTTGCAACCCCAAAGGAGGATGAATCCATCTCCTAAAGATATATTCAAAGAAGAAATGAAAAAATTGCTACATGCAGGATTCATTTACCCTATCTCCGATAGTGAGTGGGTCTATGCTTTGGTGTTAGTTCCAAAGAAAAATGGTAAGTAGAGGATTTGTGTCAATTATAGGGAGTTGAAAAAAGCCACAAAGAAGGACCATTTCCCTCTACCCTTCATTTACCAAGTGCTAGATGGCTTGGTAGGGAAAAAGTGTTTCTCTTTCCTAGATGGATTCAGCGGGTACCAGATCAACCTGGAAGACCAAGATAAAACCACCTTCACTTTTCCTTGGGGCACCTCTTCCTATAGGGTCCTTCCTTTTGGCCTATGCAATGCTCCTGCCACTTTCCAAAGAGTAGTCTTTATTATTTTCACCAAGTTAGTCCATGATGCGGTGGAAATTTATATGGATGATTTTACACCTTATGGCTGTGATTTTCAAGAGGCTTTGTTGAACCTATGCGAAGTAATGCACAAATGCATTGAAATGAACTTGTCTCCCAGTCCCAAAAAATGTGAATTTTTGATGACTGCTGGGACCATGCTAGGTCATTCAATATCTTAGCAAGGACTAAAGGTGGACCCAAACAAAATAGCTATCATCCAAAGGGCCCCACCTCCTCAAAAGTAGAGAGATGTTAGAAGTTTCCTAGGGTTAGTTGGATACTACCTGAAGGTTCATAAAGGACTTCAACAAGTTTTCCTCTCCTTTATTTGGTTTGTTGGCCAAGGACTCTGACTTTATATGGTCAAAAAGCTATCAAGAGGCCTTATACACCATAAAGGACAAGTTAACCATTGCATCGATTCTTTGAGGCCCAAATTAGGCCCTACCCTTTCATATTCATGCTGATGCCTCACAGAAAGCCAAAGGAGAAGCCCTAGGTTAGATAGATGAAAAATTGCCTTATGTTATCTACTTTATCAGTAATAATATGTCAAAGGCTGAACTACATTACACAGTGACTGAAAAGGAACTCCTAGTTGTTTTGCATTCATTGAACAAAATTAGGCATTATATTATAGGCTACCAAACATTTGTGCATACTGACCATGCTGCAATCAAATATCTAATGAATAAACCAGATGTGAATGCTCAGATTATAAGATGGTTACTTTTATTATAGTAGTTTGATCTAACTATTGTTGATAAGCCTGGTAAGGAAAATGTTGTTGCATACTTTTTGTCTAGATTAAATTTTCCTGCAGGTGAAGAAGGAATGGTTGATGACTAGTTGCCGGATGAGCACTTATTTTCTATTTCAATTATCTCTCTATGGTTTGATGATATAGAAAAATATTTGGTATTTGCACAGTTCCCACCAAACTTGTCCTCCAAAGAGAAGAGAAAGATAGTTAGGAGGAGTGTTCGCTTCACTTGAATTGGGGACAATCTCTTCAAAATTGGCCCAGCTCAAATCTTTAGAAGGTGTGTCAGGGAGGAGGAAGTCTTTGACATCCTTCTGAACTGTCATGATGGGCCTTGTGGAGGTCACTTTGCATAAAAGAGGACAGCATTCAAAGTGTTACAAGCAGCCTATTATTGGCCCACTCTTCATCACTATGTGAAAAGATATACTAGCCAGTGTGATCAATGCCAAAGGATGGAAAGGCCTACTCCAAGAGATGAAATGCCTCTACAGCCTCAAGTGATTTTCAAGCCATTTGGCAAGTGGAGCATGGACTTCATTTGGCGTTGTTAACACCCAGGTTGTTCCCTATGACTCCCAAGGGAATACGGTCGGGGTAACCACTAACCAATCTTTGGACTACAGTTTCTAGCCCAGTTGTAGTCAAAGAGGGCTCTCTCTGTTAGGTTTGTCACTGTTTTAATGAAGTTTTAGGCTAGTTATGAAGTGAATGTTTGGTTGTCTTTTATGTTTGGTTGGGAGGATGCTTTTGATATGTTTTAGAGTGTTCTCTGTAGGTGAAACTAATCCATTGGGAAATGGGGTCTGTAGCAGTTGCTTTCTTGATGATCCTGAGTTAAGTGTGGCTGGAATTACAGGGCCTGTATGCATTTCATAAAACAAACTGTAAATTTGCGAGGGTGAAATGAAAACAACTAGCAAAGAGCATTTAAGAATTCCTTACTGAGCTGGGTAGTGGGAGAGAGGTCTATTAATTAGGAGCAATTACTTGAATTCCTAAAACAAATAGATTACTGTGATGATATGGTGTGAAAGGTAGCATTTAAGAGTTACTCTTTGATTACCATAACTGAAGAAAACATATGAAATAGCTCAGATTGAGCTCAGGGTAATCAATGATTATGTCCTGAGACTATTCTTTTTCCTTGCTATTTAGATATTGAATACATGGAGAGCATGAACGATATGTGAAAGTATAACAAACATATATGTAACAAAAGTAACGAGAAAACTTATTGAGCCATGAAATACACAGGAATCCTGCAACTTTGAGCCATACACCATCAAGAGGTCAAGAGACACAATGCTTGGAGAAATCCCACCATTCTTTGTATTAGCTGTCTGAAGAATTTACAACATAAGAGTAACAGAAGGGATATCAAGAGATTTCTCACATCCAGAGTCCAACCTCTGCCAACAAATGCGAGGGGGAATATATAGAAAAATGATTACAAAAATATCTCAGGCATTAAGTCATCTGAGAAGAAAATATCTTCTTACACTTGTACATGGCTTGTAGATGAGAAGTAATGAAAATCATAAATGAGTCTTTAAAGGCTTTTAACTCCTGTCAGAGTAATTTTTGACCTTTGGGGTTTGCGGAGTTGGTTGAGCGGCTTTATCATAACTGCTGAATGATGTGCTGTGCAGTTGTTACTTTTTGTGTCTTCTTGGCCCTGCCACCTGTGCTTGCTGATGTTGTTGCTGCGGTCGAGTAGCTATGCTGAGTTGGCTCAGCGTTTTCATGCCTGCTGCTGTACCTTTTGTCCAGCTGTGTATGTAATACATACCTTTGTTGAAGAAAAAGTTGTGATTTCTCAACTTTGATTCAAAAGCAATCCCATTAAATCTTGCCATGTGTTTGGAGGAGGCAGCTGATGCTTCAAAATTGACCCCAAGGTCTCATCAGCCTCTGTATATTTATAGAAGTGAGGGGGCTCATCAAATAAGTGTGTCACTTCATTTCTTATAAAAAATAAATTATCTAATCTTTCAAAAAGAATTTGCCCTGTTAATGGGCCTGCTCCTGAAGATGTTCCTGGTGCCTCAGCAATCTGTATTGCTGCAAAAGCACTTACCTTCTTGATATATTTCTCATGTGAGAGTAATTTGCCTGATTCTAACAAGCTGGGGAGCCCTCTGTCCTGCAGAGCCAAGAACCTATTCTGGAATTTATTTATGTCAGCTTGCATATCCTGGATTCTTCTGTCCAGGGTCTGAATTAGGTTCTTCATTGTTAGGACTCGTTTGATTAGAGATATTGTTTCAATCCTGTTTCCAATTCCCATTTTCACCAGCTAGGAACATGTCCTATAGTTGAGTACTTCAATCATTTTGGGGGCAAACTCAGGCATGTTGCCTAGAGAAGTCCTTGCTCTGTGTAGTTCTTTTCTTGCTCTGCCAATGAGTCCCACTTGCTCATATATGGTATCAATGTACTCCCATTGGTTAGTTATTGATTGTGCTATGGTGGTCCAAATTACTTGTTTGAGCTCTGCTGTAACCTTATCAAAATTGAGCTCCTTTTCTAGCTCTGAAATTCTTTTCTTCAGAGCTTTTACTTCTCTTTCCCTCTCAGCCACATTTTGCTTAGACTTATCATATTTTTCATTTACTTTTGCTAAGCTGTCCTTGGCTTGGCAGATTTTTGACATCTGAGACTCTAGCACCTATATTTCTTGTCTCAGCTTCTGCATGTCCAGGCTCTCAGCCTGTTCTGTTGCTGGTGCTGTGGTGGCTGGTGCTGTGGTGCCTGGAACATCTTCCTGTGCCTGTTGCTTTGGAGGGACAGTGTCTTGAGGGGTCTCCTCAAGGTCTATTGATTCTGTGGGCGGCTTGGAAGATTGCCCTGCCTCCCTCCTTTGTAATGCTGCTTCTAAGGTGGTTTCAATGTCTTGCAGCTTTTCCTGTGTTTCTATCAGCTCTTTATATAATGTCATTAATAATGCAGCTTCATATTTTTCTTGCCTCTGCTAGGAAACTTCATCTGTTTGTGGGTGTAGAGTTGGGGGAATTTTCATTTTCTTTTTAATTGCAGCCATGTCTGCATCCCTCAGTTTAAGGACTTGTTGTATTTCCTTAACGTCATTGGGGTCATGCCCAAACTCTATGATTATTTCCTCTAATGCCTTGATTCTGTTATCTTTAGCTTGGGAGGATGCCCTCTCCAACTCAAGCTGTGTTGCCGTGTTGTTCAAGCTATTTTGCAGCCTGTAATTTATCAAGGTCTTATCTGCCAGAGTGGCATAGACCATCTCACCCATCTGCTTGTGGAGCTCAATCTGATCCATGGGGTGGATGTCTTTTGAAAGGACTTCTAAATTAGTCCTGATATAATCTGCAGATGTTTGTGGTTGCTGCACTGTAGGAGTGAAATGGCTCATGGTCATCTTGCCTTCTTGCACATCAAAGGCAGCCATGAGCCTTTGCTGATTTGCAGGAGCCATATTTAATAGGTGATTATAGAGCCGAATTTTTATTGGCTCACTCCTCCGTTTGGCTTCTTTAAATTGTTCTTTTATGCTTGCACCTGTTCCCTGCTGCTGCCCTGAGGAGCTCACTTCTCCCAACGCTGCCCTGTCTTGCTCTTGTTGCAAGGAGTTGGCAGAAGCCTCCATGCTTGGCATTTCCTCCTCTGAGAAGGGATTTAGCCTTTGCCTCTTCTCTACTGTTTCAGTGGGGGGAGTCTCCCTCTCTCTCTTTCTGCTAATGCCCTCCCTTTGAGGGGTCTGGAGGACAGAGGAATCAACCCTAGAGTCTTGCCTTGGAGGTGCCATATTTGTTATCTTTTCTTGAGTAGCTGCCTGGCCCTCTGCTTTCTGTTTCTCCTGACCCTGTTGGTCAGCTTGTTGCTGTTCCTGTTGGGGCTGCTGTTGATGGCCCTGTTGGCCCTCTTGGTCTTGTCGGTCCTCTGCTTCTTCCATCACTTTATCTTTTCCCTTGCTCTGTCCTTGATTGGAAGTTTGCACTGCCTCTTGTTGTGTTGCAGAGGATGAAGCAGGTGCTGTTGTCTGAGGATTTGGTAGAGCAGGCACCTGAGAAGGACATTCCAAGTCAGCCATTTTTAATAAATGCCTTCTAGCCCTTTCAACTAGCTCTTCTTGAGATAGAGGCTCTACTAAGGTGTTTTTCCTCCACTTTGGTTGGTTAGCATGTCTCAGGATGTGGAACATGCTCTCATGCTCGTAGCTAGAGAGCTTGCATCTCTGTCTTCTCAAGGATATAAAGCCGTTGGGGTCATAGGGCTTCCAAAGGAAGCTTTGTTCTAGGCCAAGGCCTTCCAACATCCTATCTGCTTCTTTCCATCCTTCTCTTCTGTTTAGGATGAAGTGGCCTAGCTGGTTTCTAACTTTAAGCTGTGCCCTTTTTCCTTTTCCTGCAAAGTGCACCTGGTCGGCATTGCCAAATTGCCTGAAATACTCCAGGGCAAAGAGCCTCATGGGCACAAATCCGGGCAGCTTGTATGGGCGCAACTCACACCCATATATCCTAATTACAGTGTGATGCTAGTAAAAATACCAATCTCCTATACTGTAGGCACTGGACAGTTGCAGGATCCTCTGCATTTCATCAGTGAGTCTTGGAGGGGGTGCTGTCAAGAGTAGAGACAAGGCTGGATGAATGAATAAGTCTATGAACTCAGTATTTGTATATGGTGAATATGCACGGACGTGGAAGACTGAGCTCCAGTATACCACTGATCTTGGGTTTCCTCCTGCATCCGTTCTCTTGATTTCAAAAGAGAACTTCTCATGTTGATAATACAAAATGAGATGATAAATATATGAGGTGTACCTAAACACTCTCTCTCTGGGTAAGTGCAGAAATTGCTCACGTATCTTATCAGAGATATATGTAGCATAGTCATAAAAAATAGGGGCCCTACCAGGGGAAAACATTGTCATCATTACTAGCACAGTTTCCTCTATGAACTCCATTGAACTGTACCCTAGCACTGAGCTTATCATGTATGCTAGGTCCAGGCCCAGTTGATTTAAATAGCCATCAAAGATGGGAGGATGCAGCACTGTGTCAGATTTCTTGATAAACAACTGATTAAGCTTTAGGATCTCTGCCTCTGTAAGTACCTTGGCTCCTTGATTAATTAGGTCCAGCAGGGATAAAGGAACCAATTTCCTTTGAGTTTTGAATTGGACCATCTCCCTGATGGCCTCAGGGGTGGTGTAAAATACAACTACACCTTGTGGGTTGAGCACAACCCTCTGCACAGGGTCATAACAGGCAGCACACAAGTGGATGAGTTAGGGAACCGGTTAACCTGAGGCATCTTGAAGATTGGGAGGGAGGACTCCCAAATGCCTAGGATATCTGTTCCATCTCTATGCCTAGCCCTGAGCTCATTCAACAAATGAATATGAAACGTACATCCGGATCGAGCATCCTCCGAGATCTGGTAATCTAGGTCTGCCAAATCTTGCCAGTCCAGCTCTCTCTGAGGAGCATTCAAGGGAGTAACATTAAGGGCTACTGGTGCTGAAGGGGTATCCATGTCTGTTCAAACGTTTCTTGAGCTGATGAGCATGCTAACTGAGTAAAATGGATTTGAGGGAAACATAGACTAGCAGGCTTGCTTTACAGCAGAATAGGACAGCACAGGGCTTTCTAAGAAGGCTTTTTATATAGTTCTAACAGACCTCCTTTGGCAAATTTAGGAGAAGGCTAGTGAGTTCACGATTGCGCGAACAGAGGAGGGTTTTTACTAAACCTGAAGTGTAAAATGGCTCCGCCAGTGTAATTCGACCTCAGATTGTGCAGGGAAGACAGGATATACTCGGTTTTATGGTGAAATTTCAATGTCTTGCCGTGCCCAGGTATGTTTTACGAGTAACTGTGAAAAAACCAGTTTGCAAGGAAATGGACAGACAAATACCTGTTTAGCCAGTAGCTCGGGACGAAAGAGTAGTTGGGTTGGCGCTCTGAGCTTCTGCGGATGGTCGAAAGTTGGCCGGTAGACTACTGGTCGTACTTTGCATGCAGACACCACAGAAGTCCTTTTCACAGAAAATACCAAAAACGCAAAAAACCGTAAAATATGGCCTTTTTGCTTTATTGGCGCGTTTTTTGAATGACGTCAACATGACGTCAGCATGTGGGTCCAGGTTGGATGACGTCAGCAGGACGTCATCAGGTGACGTGGCGGCCTGAGACCGGTCCACAGGAGCGATGAAGTGGTGGCCAGGTGGGCGAATGGGGGACGAGGTGAGCGGATATGGCAATGACGTGGGCAACAGCAGGGCGGGGACATGGGAAGGACAGGTGTCGCCATATCGGGCCCCCTCCTGCACGGCAAGGAATCTGTCAGAGGGGGCTCCGACGAAGTTTGGCCGCGACACCTGTCCCCGCGTGACGCAAGCGTCTGACAGATATCGGAAGGTATCTGTCAGACGTCGGGGGCCTTCCGAAATCCACAGGAACCGTAGATCTGCAGGCACGCGATCGGACGGCTGTCGGGCAAGGAACCTGCACGGCAAATAACGACAACTTTATTAACAGTCGGACGTCGGGCCCCTCCGAAATTGACGCTGACCGTAGATCTGGCAAAGCCGCGATCGGACGCTCATCGGGTCAACAAACTGCACGGACGATAACAGTCAACGGGCGGGTTAAAAAACAATATTTATCGGCAAGCGCGCCCAGCGGGACCCTCCACTTCATAAATGATTTTCAAGGTTTTTGACAATTTTCTTTGTAAACTCAAATTTGCCCGACAACATTAGGAAAAAGTGAAAACCAAGAATTTTATGCAATTCTTTACAAAACATACAAAGGAAAAACTTAGGAAAAGCGGGCTCTGATAAAGTTAGAAAAAGACGCAAAGTGGCTCCCGACCTTAGGATAAGGCGGGGAAAGTAGATTTCATGAAATTTCCACCCTTTAATGGTTTAGGGGGTCAAAAAGGTTTCTTTAAGGGTTTTTAGGCAAAAATGGAAACTTGGGTAGGGGGATGGGTTAGATGGAGAAAAGGGGTGGAACATGGGTTCTTGACCTTAACCAGATGTTAATTCAATTCCCAGGAAGTAGAGATTATGGCTATAGTGCCAAGGAGGGGATATTTATACAATGTGTGGGGTTTATACACCGTGGTGTTATGATAATAGGGAAAATGAAGTGTAGGGAGCTAAATAATAGAGTTAGCTGTTAACATGGGGGGAAAATATGGATGAGGATGAGTACAACCAAGTTCTCTTGAAAACAACTTAGTGTAAAGAGTAGATCAAAATGAAAAGACTTTTGCACAAGAAATGTGGCTTTTAAAGGCCGTAAGAACCATCATAAAACTTTAAGTTTCTCTTATGTACACAACTTGTGAAGGGGTATTAGTAATGAGTGATATACACATGGAAAAAAAGGGAGTTAGTCATGCTCCACTGTGTTACTTTGCTTGTGCATGGTTAGCAACTTTAATCTTGAAAGAAACACCACTTCTGCAACCCCATCTACCTACCCAACTAGTTTGCCTAACATTTTTATTCCTTCTTGGAGGGTGCACTTGGACTTGCAAACCCTTTGTGTGCCTTTTTCTTTTACATTGGCTTTTTTTCTTTCATTTCCTATCTAATACTACCCTTATTCCTTCCAAGGCCCCAGATTAAGCAGTTGGGAACCTTAGTTTCTCTACCTAGCTACTGATCTGCCAAGATTAAACAGTTTGGACAGATTTCTTTCTCTATTCTACAACATAAATTGAAACCATGGCATGATCCATATTATACTGTTGGGTCATCCATAAAACTTTTGTGAATATGGAGGCATATACACACCTTGTCTTTTCTTGCAAATATGGAACCTTTGTAGTAGCAAAGTGGAGCATATTTGGCACTTGTATTTTCCAATCATGAGATATGAAACCTATTGGTATAGGTAACCAACAGTGGCTCCACATGGGGATGGTTTTTCTTCTTGAAAGACCAAGAACAGCAGGTCAGTATGCCTTGGCCCTTTAGTTACTGCTTTTCAAACATTAGAGTTCTGTCACCATAGATTCCTCAAAATGTAAACTGATGTATTGAAAATACATGATGCATTTCAGTCCTTCTTAGTATCTGCAATGTCTCTTGAAATGACCTCATCCTTATACTTCAGAAATAACAATATATACAGCACATACAGAGTCTATATACAACAAACTATGTACAAGAGCAGGCCTGCTGCATTTATGGGAGGTAGTCGAAATAGTGCTTGAGCATCCTGCCATTGACAGGACCTTCATCTAAATCAGTTTTGTCCGGATTTTCAAGAAAGTAGGTATTATTTCCTTGCACTGCTTGTATGAGGAATGGTCCTCTCCAAAGGGAATCAAACTTTCCATGCTTTTCCTTTGTTCTCCCTCCTTGAAATTCCCACTTGAGAACTTTGTCTCCCGTATGTTGAAATCCTCAGCCTTGGCTTCTCTATCAAAGGCCTTCTTTAGCTTTTCTTTGTAAGACTGCGACTTGTAATAACATTCCGGTCATACTGGTTTGCTGCAAGCATATAATCTGATTTATTCTCCTTTGCATATCATTGGGCTCAGCTTGGCTCTCTTGGAGTAGCTTCATAGCAGGGATCCCTAGTGATGAAGGGAACTTGGCCTCTAATCCGTAGACCAACTCATATGGGCTAACCCCAATTGATCTTTTGGTTGTTAATCTATCTGCCCATAAGGCATTGACAAGTTTCTTGTGCCAATTTTTCTTGTTCTCCTCTAGTATTTTCTTGATCATATTTACCAAGCTTTTATTTGATGATTCTGCTAGACCATTGCCCTGGGGATAATATGCAGTGGAATGGCCCAAAGTAATGTGGAATTTATGGCAGAAGCTGATTATCCTTTTAGATCTGAAAGCAACAGCATTGTCTGTTATTATTTTGTCAGGGCATCCAAATCTAGCAAGGATATTTGTCTCTAGAAATTGTATGATGGTGGAGTCACTTGCTTGTCTACATGGGATTGCTTCAATCCACTTTGTGAAATAGTCTATTGCTGTCAGGATCCATCTATGTTGGCCTGAAGAAGAGGGATTGATTTCTCCAATGAAATCCAAGCCCCATTGCTGAAATGGTCTCTCTGTTGCAATAGGCTTTAGGAGCAGCGGCAACAATTGTCTCTTTCCTTCAAACACTTGACATTTATGACATGCAGTAGTAAATCTCTTGACATCAGAGAAAATAGTGGGCCAGTAGTATCCAGCTCTTAGTATCTTGTTCACAGTGGATTTCCAGTATAGATGCCCACCACAGTCTCCTGCAT
>APFE030041376.1:0-14449 GCA_000404065.3 Pinus taeda
GGGTTTAGCGTCCGGGTAGAGTTTAATTTCATGAATTACGATTGAAGGATCGATTCCTGGCATTTCCTCATAGGACCAGGCAAACACGTCGTGGAATTCTTGAAATAGGGCCTTGTATGTTTTGATTTCATCGTCTGTACAAGAGGCACCTATATGAACGTTTTCAATTATTCCAGGCTTAATTGAAATGTCAAGGGGAATGGTTTTAGAAATATTTCCCAAATTTAACTCAGAGTCAGGATGTTTCATTGGATTCTGAGCATCCTTAACATATTCAGCTGTAAATATTGATGAAAAATCGTTTTCAAAACGACCGCTCTCGGGTAAAAATGAAGATCTATGATGTAGATCTTCCCATGGTAACTGATCAACACATAGGATTTCACAAATTTGCTCATCTGATTGAACAAGTTCAGAAAACGTTTCTAGTTCCAAGGTTGATGTTGAAAATGAGTCTTCATAGACTTCGTTCATTAAGTCGATTTGGGTCGATATTGGGTCGGAAAACGACTGCACAACCTGATATGCAAATTCATACAGACTCAAAGGCATAAGAGTACCAAATGAGTCTAACTCAGTTTCTAAAGGAATGATCCAAGGATCATCATTAACGATGGTTCCTAATGAAATCATATGAATTGTTGCAGTAGAAGACGATGCATTGATAGGAGGGAAAGGAAAAGTGCCCAGTAAACCGGAATCTTTAACTAACCCTACACTAACATCCCTATAAGGGATCATCGCTTTGCCAACGTGCTGAATACTCTCAGAAGAGGCTGGGTCGGATGAAAATTATGACAACTGGTCTATAGTTACGATCTTTCCATTATGAGGGAACTTGATAAGCCGAAAGACCGATGAGACAACAACTGTCATAGTGTAAGACCAACTACGACCCAAGAGAAGGTTGTAATCTAGACGGGCATCAACTACCTCCACATCTAGATTAACGGTTTTTCCTTCAACCCCTATAGGTAGATCCTGTAAAATGCCGAACAGATGAAACCCACGGCCATCAAAGGCCTTAATAGTTGTTGGAGATTGATTGAGTGAAGGAGAACCAAGCGATCTCCAACACTGTATCGACATAATGCACGTGGAAGCTCCCTCGTCAATCACAGTCCTATGAACAGGTCTATTTTTGACTATCACTGGAATCTGGACAGCCATTTGATGGGGGAGACGCGGTACACTATTTTCTAGATCAAAGATTATTAGGTTCGGGTCCTGAGTGTCAAAAACTCCTATAGCTGACAAAAGTAATTTTCTCTGTGCTGGACATGATTGCAGCACTTCCAAAGCCGACATTGCTGAGGGTGAAACAACTAAATCCTCAACAATGTTGTAATTCTGAGCTGCTCTCGCATGTGGATTGAAAGCAGACCTTCGAAGTACACCTTTTGTGGGAGGTTTGATTACTAAGTCCAGGTTAGGTTTCTCGATCTGTAGTGGATCGGAACCGGGAGTTGAGGTTGATGGATTTGAATGAGAAGATTCTGCTTTCTTTCCATCAACAGGACTTTTACTGCCATAATCTTGCGATCGAGTCGCAATCCTTACATGAGACATCATCAAGATGGGTTCTTCATTGGAACTAGAGCTTGAACCGATCATCTTACTATCTTGAGCTGGAAAAGGATCCTTCAAGACAACAAGAGTTTGGGAACCTTTGACGATTTTTGCAACCTCCGCCCAATGAGGGCAGTCTCTCGTATAATGGTCTTCATCAAAAATGAGACATGGATAACGAGGTTTGTGCTTTTCTTCAGAGGGTTCCGCTTTTTCAGGTTTCTCTTTTGGATTTTTCTCTTTATTCTTCTTCTTCCCTTTCTTCTTTCCATCGTTTTTAGGTTTAGCTGTAGAAGATTCTACAACGTGAATATCGGCGGAAAGTTCCGCGGAAGATTCTCCTATCGAGGAATCTGGCAAGGTTATTATAGGAGAAGAATTCTTAGAAGATTTCTTCTTACTTTTAGTATTTACCATGCCAATCATCCCATCAACGGCATGAGACCCTGAGGGAGTAGCAGCGATTTGATTTTGATTAGGTAGGTTAGGGATCTTCTCGTGTAACGTACCCGACTGAGTGTAAACTAAGTCAAGGTATTGCACTTGAGCACTGAATTTCTCCTCAGTAACTACTCCGGCTTTAGCTACATCTTCAGTGATCTTAGGCAACAAAGATTTTACAAACCACTCAGCTAAGATTTGATCCGGGATATAAACCTTCACTAAACGCCATCGACGTCTCCATTCATGGATATGATCGGAGATGTAAGTGGAAGTCGATTGCTTTAATGAAGTTAATAGCTCCGTGCCATTGTCATATCTGACTGGAAACTGAAAATGAGTTAAAAATGAGGTAGCTAACTGACTAAAATCATAAAAAGTGGCTCGCGGTAATTCGATATACCATTTTGCCGCAAGAGCAATTAGAGTGCGTTGAAACAAACGTAAATGAATAGAATCATCAGAAATGGAGTTGGATGCACACCAAAGATGATAAGTCATCACATGGTTCAATGGGTCCTCTCCAGGTTTACCTTCAAATTTTGGAATGTCACTGGGCAACTTATGCGGCATTGGCGGCCAATATGGAAGATAATTGATTGGATCGTTCGTAAGGTGCGTCAAGTCAGGTAAATCCAAAGTTGCAATGAATGATAACTGAAAATTAGGGTCTCTGAAACTTGGGGTCTGCAAACTAGCCCCAAGAGGAGGATATCCAGGATAACTCGGAATGGGAATCGCATTCGGGATATTTTGTCCTCCTAGAAAACTAGGATTAACCGGACCATACTGGGGTTGCAAAGGTTGTTGATATGTATACCCAGGGTACGATTGATACTGATAGGTTGGTTGCTGCGCAGCAGGACCATATTGAGGTTGATACTACCCCTGGTAAGGAGCTTAAAAAAATTGAGGTTGAGAAGTAACAACCGTACTTCCTACAGGCATCTGGACCAAAGTCTGGACCGTAGATCCAGACTGAGGTAAAGAGGTCTGAGGAGCAAATACAGGAACAGTAGAAACCGGAGCTGTTGATACTCCAGAAGAAGGTGGGGTAGATGGAGAAGATGTTGCAGTAGTTGCAGCAGACGTTTGAGGCGGAGTACGAGGTGTACTAGGCCCAACCTGAGAAACTACATAAGGTGCAGAAGTTTGAGCCGTAGACTGGACGGGTTGCTGAGATGGACTAGCAACCTGTCCAGGTTGGGATGACGACTGCACATTCGGTTGCAAGACCTGCTGATTTTGAGATGGATCCCACACCAAATTCTTCCGGGGTATTGACCTTGAGGATACTGAGGACCATAACCGAGTTGAGGGTAAGATTGATAATATTGTTGACCAGAAGGCAGTTGGTAACCTTGAGGTGGGTACTGACCTTGGGGTTGATAACCCTGAGGCACGTACTGATACTGGGGTTGACCTTGAGGTACGTATGGATATTGATTTTGGGGTGCATATTGATATTGAGGTTGACCTTGGGGTACATACTGATACTGAGGTTGACTTGGGGTACATATTGAGTCTGGGGTTGACCTTGAGGAACGTACTGTCCCGTAGGTATGTACTATCCTTGGGGTTGTCTCCCGGGTGCAAATTGAGTACCTTGAGGCTGCCCCCCAGGCATATACTGAGTACCCTGAGGTTGCCCCCCAGGCAAATACTGAGTACCTTGAGGTTTCCCCCTAGGCGGTAACTGACCACCTTGAGGTTGACCTGACATCCTCAGAATTTCTTCTGCACTCAACGGTTTAGTACCACTACTTCCAGTTAACAACTTTTGTTCGACAGGACGAGGAGACGCTCCCGAAAAAGTACCAGAAATGGAGTGATACCCAACAAAAACAGAAGGACCATCGTATAAATAGGCTTCTAGAGATTGGGAATACATGGACGACGGACTAGACATATTCAATGCAGGATAATGATCTCTAGGTGAAGGGTGATAAAAAATGCGAGGTGGTGTAAAACTAAGTCCCGGATTTTCCAAAAGATTGGTCAATGAACGGTACCAATCAATACTCCTAGGCGGACTACAAAAAATCGATTCACGCTCCCTAAACTCTAAAATAGGTCAATTATCCAGAAAAGGGAAGCTTTCCTCGATATCCGCAATAGCAAGCTCTTCGATCGCTATAAGTCCAGCGGGAAGATATTGGGTAATTACGGTTTCTACCCTAGGAGAACTAGACCACTAGGAGTCAGAGAAACAAACTCTGATACGGAAGTAGGAGCAACTTCAGATTCAGGTTCAGACACGTCAGGCTCTTCACCTATATCACTAGTAGACGCAATGCTACCAGTAACCTCTGAAATTACTACGGGTTGAGAATCAGAATATTCTACCAAAGAAGGTTCTCCTTCTTCAAGTGACCCACTTCTACCGCTACTGGGAGATACGAGAACTCGCAAGCCTTCAAAGTGACTTGGTATATCTTCAGGAGGTTGACCCCGAAGTCTACGAGAAATCCTCAGTAAATCACCACAGCAACAAACTCAGGGGATTCACCCCGAAGTCTACGAGAATGTCGCGGTAATTCAGCCACAGCTAAAAAATTTTAACTACTTCACACGCAAACAAAGTAAAATATCAATGAAATCACCTAAAGTCTCTAAAGAACCAAACAAATTGAAGCACATGCCTAAAGAATCTAAGAGATCAAACACACACAAACAGTAACTTTTCGGACCAAAAACACTAGTTGGTGATGAAATCCAACGTCACAGAGTTCGATACAGAAATAGCGGTTGGAACAGTTACCTCGGCAACCTGCTTAATGAATATACTGGACCAAGTTTCTCCACTTAACCGTCTCGAGTGAAGAGAACCCCCCAGAAAATCCAAGTGATTCCAGCCGATGTCTGCTCCAGGTACACTGGGATCTTCCCGCCACCGTCACCTTAGGAAGAATCCTAGAGAATATGGTCACTAAGGTTACCAATGGAAACAAATATACTTGGGGGAATAGTCTATGATCTGATACGCACGCAAGGGCAGAGTAGTAAGCTTAATCCCCTTGAAGGCTCCTCGAAATAAACCGAGGTTTACCAACAAGTGACCCCAGGCTCCTCAACAATAATCTGAGGTTTACCGTTTGTAATACGTGAATGTCTGGCATCGTTCCCAATGAGGAAGGATTGATTCCCACACTGGTTCGGACACGATCTCATGCTTCTCCTTTAAGAGGAGCTTTCCCAGAGTATAAATGCAACAATTGGATTTCTCCTACCGCAAGACAAAGCTACTTGTTTGTTTTACTTATCTTGGAGAGTTAATTACTCCCTACTCCAAGATACTAGCCTAAGCTATATTGGTGTATCAGAGCCCTAGAAACAAACATTTTCTAGATTGATTTTATATTAAGCGTGATTTTTAGTGGTTTTTTATTAAGTCAAAAGGTGATGGAAATGAAACTTATGGTGTAAAGACTCGACACAAAATCACTATAAAGATGCACTTAAGATGACTAACTAATCTTTTCTCTTCAATGAAGTTCTAGCTAGGAAAGAGTTGGAAGATGCAAATACTTAAAAACACAAATCTTTCTTAACAATCAAATCAAAAGAAGACTGTTCGTTCCAATGCACTCAAAAACGAGACAACTAATTATTTTCACAATAATTTCTCTTTTCATTTGAAAACTCAAATCCTACTAGAAACAAAACTTTTTCAAAAGAGACCTTTCATTTTTTCTTTTTTAAAAAACATTTAAAACTATAACTAAAGCAAATCTTTGAGAAAACTATTGAATAAAGCAAACTTAAGATCTACAAACTAAGAAAACCTATTTGAAGTAAAAGCTTACAAAAAGTCTTTTTGAGGATGTTTTACTTGGTCACAAGCAAACCAAGGACTAATTTGTCTAGAATCACAAATAAGTCAAGAACAACCAATTTTGTTTTCCTTTTTTAAAAATGAAAATTCAAACTTTCAATCACAAGCTTATTGAAGTTTTGAAAAGAGAAAACTCAAAGTGGATTTCTCAACAAGGGGATATTTCATAAATGGTCAAACTCTCAAGATGACTGGTAGACACTAAGGTGATCTGAAGTCCCTACAGCCTCTAAGCTCAGAGCCACTACACAACCAAATCGAAAAACAAAACCAACAAGCAAAACTCCTAGGAATTTCACCTAAAACCCTAATGCTAATGAAATTAAACCAAGGAAAGATTTCAACCAGTCACATGCAGGTATGGGCAGAGGATAACCACTAGAGAAACAAAATAAAAGTAACTGAAAGAGCGAAAGTCAAAATTTTCAAAAATTTAGCAGGGCACGCAGGTGCAGAGTTTACCCAGGTGCGGGTACGCTCTGTGCACAAAGTAAAAGTGCGTAGGGGTACGCACTGTGATACACGTGTAGGCTGCGGACTTTGACCAAAGTAATGAAAAATAAAAAACAAAGCTAAATCCACTAAGTCTACCCAAAGCCACACACAACAAGCCAAAAACAGAAACAAAAAGGCAAGTTTCTCAAGTCAAAGAAAAACAAGGAAAACAATCAAGTTCCTAGCGGATTCGCCATTTTGTCATGCGGAATGAGTCGATCTTGTAGACAAGATAGACCTTCCTAGAATCTAATGAAGACTTAATGACAAACAAACCAACCAGACACTATCTTTCTCTAAATGCACTTTATAAATAATGGCAAACAAATGTGTTTAAGGCCTACCTCATGTCCAACGCAAGTTTGGAGATGCCTTCGCTCCTTTGATCCAAGTAAATTCCTTTGTCGCAAACCTGCAAGCACAAACAAGGAAAACGATTAAATAGCACCTGAATATCCAATATTATAAAACATATTTAACATGAAAGTCAAGGAGTCCATGAAACAAATAACATGAGATACTTATTGAGAAAAATGAGCTTGATTGTATTAATTCAATAGGAGAAGAACCTTACAACCTTTGCCTAGACACTGTACAAGCTCCTCCCAGGGTCCAACAAGAAGTCTCCTCTACTTTGACAAGTTTCACTCACTCCCCAATGAAGCCAAAAAGGTATGTGATCTCTCCTCTTAAGCTCAAATAGGAAGTCTTAATTTCACTAGCATTTACCCTCAAAAGTTCAGCTTCTAACCTCTCCAGCCACTGACCCAATGCCTCAATTTATAGTGCAATGGAGATCAGTTGCTAGCTGCTCCTTCAAAGGGATAGAGTTCTCCTTCAAAGGTATAGCTCCTCTCAACAAGGGATTAGTTCCTCCTCTCATGGGATGCATGAACCACTTGGAGCGAAGAATCCATGTAACAAATGCTTCTAGAAAACTCTAGAATTAACCCAAGATGAGTTTTTTAAGATAAAGATTGCACCTTTTGACTTTTACAGGGGTACACACCCTCCCCTTTACATACAGAGCGTATAAGTACGCAGATATTCTGAACAGAAGGTGCGGGCCCGCAGGCAAAAGTGAGAGAAAGTGCGGAACCAGAATTACATTGCTCTTTTGATGTCTTTCTCTCATTTCTAAAGGTTCTTTTGAAGAGCTGAGGATTGAGAATTGCTTAGGAAGCTGGTATAGGTGGTGATAGACCTACACCGACTGCAAATAATCAAGGTGACGATATTTTTGTGTAAAAGATCCTTGTTGGAAGGCTCTGTTTGGACTACTCTGCATTCATCTAGGGTTAATCGCACTCCCTTCTGTTGTGAGTTGAATGTGACCATTGCCGACCTGTCTCTGATCTCAGGGCCGTTTGGTCATCTGGTCATCCTATCGGACATTCCCCCTATCTGGTCGTCCCTTTCCTCCCCACCAGTTTCCCCATCCTCATTAGGGTTCGCTTCGGGCTACCTAAAGCCTAACACCCCGGAGTCATGGGCTGACCATCCCTACATCCCCATCTTTGGTGGTCCTTCCTCTGTACCTCTCTCGTCAGCCCCATCACCTCTAGCTTTGCTTTATCAGGTTCACGTCTCTATCCCTTCCCTTGAAATCCCCATCATTCCCCCCTTTCCCTCTGATGCCCCTTTACCCCCACCCTTGGCCCTGAGGTGAACACATCCCCTAGGATCAATTCAGACACAAGGGTGTCACCACCCAAGCAGGAAAGACCTCGGAAGAAGGTGAAGTGCTTCAAATCGAAGATCGAAGATGCCATCCTATGGTTGGAAGAAGACATTCAGCTGGCGGAGTCTTAGTCGGTAGCATTCGAGGCAGGAATTACACAGCCAATCAACTAAAAGTGTGGGTAGTTGAAGTTTGGGGCCATAGACTCGCTGATCTCCCCACCTTACATACATTCATGCGGGGATGGTTTGATTTAATGTTTGCATGGCCAGATCATACCAACTGGGTGCTTTCCTCCTACTAGCATTTTGACAATGCCCCAGTTCACCAGAAGAGATGGTCGCCATTTTTTGATCCAGAATCAGAACAACGCGGGCTAAGACCTATTTAGGTCAGGCTTCCTGGACTTGCCCCACATTTTTGGTTGGAAGAAATATTCAGCAGAATTGGGAATGTGCTCGGCTCGTACATGGGTTTAGATAAGTCCTACCTTGTCACGGGGAAGATGTCCTATGTGTTATAGACATTTTTGGGCACTTCAACCCCAATCACAAATTTCCATAAAATGAGGGCTCTTAAGTCCCTAAAAGTGTTGCTTCACTGCCTAAAGGAATAAGGTCAACTGATTACATCATCTCCCAGAAGTTCTCCACTGAAAATTTGGGGGGGGGGGGCCCCCCTCATAAATGGTCAAAAACTGGACCATATTGAAAGCTCAATCAGAGTGCGATACAATATCAAACTCTCCAAGTAAAAGGTCGATGCATACTGTTTTTTCCTCCCTCTGTAGGGTGCGATGGTTGGGAATGGGAAACAAATGGCAAGGACAAAAATACGATGTGGAAGATCATGGAATCTCCAGAAGCTTTCCCCTCTAACACTTGCACTCCATTTTTGACCAGGAATGAGTAAGAGATCTTCATTTTTTCCCAAGTGGAAAGAAGACATCAGAGAGAACAACTAAATCAAAATCCCAAAAAGATGACTCACCTCTTTGTATCATCTATATATGGATTCCTCATCACAGAGAATCCAGAGGCTGGAATTTTGTAACATAAATAGAGAAGTGTTGTTGGTAATTATGGTGATATTCACAGTGGTTTGGGTGATTTGCTTTGGCTTGAGGTGAAGAAAGGGCTTCTTAGCTGGAGGATGATGTGGGTCAGAGCTACTCATTGGTTTGTAATCCTCTTTGCCTACTTTTTAATTCTGAATAAAGCTATTCTTTGTTTCCTTCCAAATTCTGGGTACTTGTTTATATATCTTGTATATTGGTTAATGCACATCTGATCCTGCATTATTTATGAATTTAAATCCTTATTTCTTGCATAGTAGTATGTTGCTGTGATTCCATAGGTCCTTTCGAAGCTGAGCAGACAAAGAGGAAATGGAAAAACTCTATCAAGAAGGAGAGGAAATCGAGCGCAAGACTCAGTTGGCCCTCTTGGTTCTCCTCTCATCTATTTTCATAAAAGGAATCAATAGTAGACTTTGATTGTTTGTTTCTAAGATAGCCACCCATCTTAGTGGGAATAGTAGCATCCGTGTGGAAACTATTCCCGTATAACGAAATGGCGACTCTGCTGGGGACCGACTAGATTACGTGTTAGCCTATCTATCCTTGTTTCTTTTGTAAACATACAGACAGAGCCTGAAGTCAAGCCAGCTAGCCTTCGAACTGCATTTGTCATACAAATGCAAAGTAGATCAATGCTGCTTCAGTCAATCTACGGTTTTCTTTTTTATAAATTAAACAATAGATCTACAAGCAATCTAATTGCCCTGAGTGGTGGCTTTAGTAACATCTTAGATCACCCCTGTGTTTTACCTGCATTGATCTGTAATTACTTAGCTTAAACACCTAAACTAAACTACAAACTGTGAGTGAAATCTCGTTCAACGTCTCGCACTGTAACCATCGCACCCTGCCTTCAAGGCAACCTGTATGCATCGCACTTCCCGAATGGAGTAGGTGCGTTGCACACTGAGTTCACTGTGTAACAGGTGCAATGGTTAGGGAGGATTGATTTTGCCCTCCGACTGTGGATTTTTCTCATTTTTTTCAGTCTTATTCAAGAGTTTTTGCTGTCTATAATCAATGTACTTCTGTGAATACCCTCTTCTCTTGCATTATTCCGCCTCCTTAGTGCAAAGAACTATAAACGTTTTTTATGTATTGTGTGTCGTTTTAGTTCTCTTTTGCAAAAATTAACATAGTCGAACTATCGTCTCTAGATCTGAAAGTGTTGTAGCTATCATTTTCAGTTTTAGAAAGAAATCCCATTGTTTTAGATAGTTGATTATACAGTTACTATTGCATATAATTTGAATTACTAGTTTTAAAGTGTCGAAAAGCAATTTCCATTTCAAAATCGCAAAGTGTCTCTCTTGCTTTTACTTCGTTTTGAAAAAGAATTTTGTTGAGTAAAGTCGCTTTAAAAGTAATTCAGTTTTTCACATAGCTTTCTTAGCGTCATTTACACATTAAGAGAGCTGAAAACCAATACATGCAATGTGCATTTGCATTTTGAATGCTTGGCTTGATTTAGGACTATGCATATTAGCATGTGCTCTGTGCTCTGTGAAGTAAAGATGCTTGACTTTCTTCCCTTTAGTAGCTAGGATTTTCATTGCTGAAAGAAGATAAAACGTTTGTTTATCAACTTAAACTGCATTTAGGAATTATAGATACATCACGTGGTGAACCTGAAAGGCAAACTGCTAAGCAAGATCAACTTAAAATAAATCTCAATGAATCTAACAATGCTTTGGAACTTAACGCAACATCTAAAGGTCTAGGCTAGAGACATATTCCGGCGTCATAAACCCTGGTAACTGTTGTTTTCAGTGCTGGTTGGGTGATTCCTCCACTCTGAGAAGGCAAGTGCCAGTACGGACTTGTGCTCCCATGTACCGTCGCATATATATTGGGAGACCACAATAGGCTACATCCTTTATTCTTAGGAAGCCGTGTCTACCGCCCTATCGATCGTAATGCACTGAACACAGCATTCAAGAAGACTGACTACCGTACCGTAAAAAGTATTCTGCAGTTTTACGATTGGTTTGGTAATCCTCTCTGCTTAGATCTCCAGAGAAGTCCATTTTGCTCCTTTTCAGACTCCTTAAAGGAAAAGGTCCTCTGAGCACTTGTCACTTCAAGCTCAATAAAAATTGTAGGCGACTAGAGTCATCTTTTGTTTTTTATCGACTCTTTAAAATTGAAAAACAAATTTCTGTCCAAGCGTCTAAAAATTTACTTTAAGCAGAATAATGTCACAAATTCCCCCGTTGATCTTCTAGTTCAGAAAATGGAGTCTACCAACCAAGGATTTCCTCGTGAAGGAAATCCTAGTCCTTTCCTGTCTTGGGGAGATGTTGGTCCACCCCATATGGCCACTTTTTCACTTCCAGGGTTGACAATTGGTTTACCGGTCTGGCTCTTCTCTACCTCTGTCGTTCAGAATCCCATAATTCCTGAACAATCTAACTAGCAACTAGATGACACTAGAGTTGCCTCCCAACCTTCTACTTCATCTGATTCTCCTTCTCCTCCTTCCTCTTCACTTGATAAAGCTGATAAAGCTAAAAGTCAAGTAACTGAGAAGAAGAAGAAGCAGAAAGAGAAAAAGGAACCAAATCGAAAGGGAACAACCAAGTATCGTCTAGCAAAAATCCACACACCGCACAGTCAAAACCTAAATCTCCTTGTGTCATTTGTAATGGAGACCACTATCATCGAGATTGTCCCTGCATCCCTCGGATCTTAAGGGACTGGTCTCCTCATTGGCACCATCCGATAGCATCAACCTCTGGTGATCATGTTGAGTGCTCACCGTCAACCAGTGAAATTGAAGCACATGGACAAAGAAGGAATTCTGAACTTCCTTGTAAGTTGTGTGAAGACGATCATGCCATCCACTGTTGTCCCTTCCTTGAAGAGTCTAAAAGAGTTTTAGATAATCATCCGGTTTCACCGTTACGACTTCCTCCTGGATATCAAAAACTCTTACCGAGCCCTCCACTAGTTGAAAATCTGGCGGGCCCATCCTTGTGGTCGGCCGAAGCACCTATCGTTGAAAATTAACCCTCGAAATACATACTATACGAAAGTCAAAGGGTCGATACGGCAGTTGACCTGGTATTGCCTTCAGAGTGTTCATCTTCGAATGATACTGTCACTGAAGAGAAAGAGAATGACACCGTTCAAATTCTTTTCATCAACACCGACTCCGATGAGCTTGGGGGCAGTGCTCCCGTTCCTTTACCGTAGGAAGGAAGCTCATCAGAGTCCTACCGGACTGTCCATTCGGTCCCACCACCAAGCAACCTAGTTGTTTCCTTCGACTGGAATCTACTAGGCAGACCCCGTTTGCTAGCCAGTGTACCATTCAGAATCATTGTACAAGCTTAACGAATGGATATGGTTGGTACCATCATTGATGGAGGGGCTTCTGTGAGTATCCTTTCCTCAACTGCTTGGAAAGCACTTGGTTCACCATCGCTTTTGCCTGAAATGAGAAATCTAACGAGCTTCGACAAGGGAATTAGTCGACCTTTAGGGATCCTTCCAAATGTTCCCATTACTTTGAGAAGGAAAACTATTCACATGAACGTTATGGTAGTTCAAGGACCTTTAGATTACAATCTACTCCTTGGACGCGACTATATTTATTGCATGGGAGCCATCGTCTCCTCACTCTTTAGAGTAATGTGTTTTTTTCACGAAGGCAGAATGGTCAAGTTCATAGACCAAATGTCATTCCCCAGTTCACACATCGCAAATAGTCAAATGCCATCCCTGAATGGTCTTTTCATGCAAGAAATGTCTCATCGGTCTCCAGTCCATCCACCTGATGAGCGCGAGTGAGTCAGGTAGATGTGACTGAAACCCAGGGGGCATGCACCCTAGTCTGTTTTGGCAGGAAAACCTTGGGTATAGGGTTGATTTCTGTGAGGGATATATGACTAGTCTGGCGAACCTATCCTCACAGGAAAGTGGGAACAGACTGGAATAAGATACCTTCATTAAGTTTATGCCGAGTGACTCCGCTCCCCTTTTTCTGTTTCAATAGACATCGTTGAGAAATAATTTTATTTGCTACGCTTATAGAACTTCCTTGGTAACGTGGAAATTTTTTACTATACTTGGGGGCATGCAAATCTTTCCGCATGCAAGTGAAGAGTGGCTATTTATTTTTTAAATTTTTAGGATCTCTAACCCTTTAAACCCGTAAGGCTAGTCGTTTCCTAACTTGCATAAAGAAAGGATCCGTGGGAAAGATTTAGAGATGTAAGGCACTTCAAAATAGCATCTCAAATGAGACATTTCTTATCATACAACTGGCGAGCAATGTTGTCGCAGAGTTCAAGCTCGTTAAAAGATAAACTCTCCACGAGCAGTTTTAGCGCATAGTTCAAGCTCGTTAAAAAATAAACATAAGTCATGAGCAAGTGTTTCTCCCCACGTTTAAGCTCATTAAAAAATGAACAGGTAAATAATCATTGTGAATGCCTTATCGCCAGCTTTTGAGCCTTGGTCGTGTTCTCGTCATCACCTCCACTCTGTTTTTAGCTGATCATTCACCCCCATATGATTGTTTACCAGTTTGAGGAACATCTGCTAAAAGTGATTCTGCTAGCCATCCTTGTAACACTGCCGTGACTGGAAAATTCCAAATCTTACTTGGAATCAGCTATTACCTGAAACTATCACTCGTTCCTCGAAAACGAGTCTTCTTTAAGCTCTTTTCACCTGACTCGTAAAAGATGAAAAGATTGCCGAGCGATTGGCCTCACCGGCTCGTTAAAATTCATTGGAAGTGCTATCCCTCCTCTAGACTTTAAAATTTTTGGACCTAAGGGATTATTACACAAAAAGATCGAGTGCTTGTCTTGTTCGGCTCGTTAAAACTATCGAAAATTCATCCCTTTTGTATTATTTTACGCTTTTTTGGACTTAAGGGATTATACAACGAAAAAGATTCTTCGGAGTCTTCTTTCCGTTTCTTTCAAACTCTCTAAAATTGAAAGAGACCGAGTTATCTTTGTCGTTAAACTCGCTAAAACTAAATAGTGACAAACTCATCCAACATGATGAGAACGAGTTTCACTGTCGCTAGGCTCACTAAAATATAGTGATAGGTTCGCCCGAAGGGCGGATTATAGAACAAGCATATGTTATCCTCCTCAAGCTTGACAAAAATAAAGAGGTACTGGTCAGAAATGACTGGGGAAAATTGGGAAGAGAACTTGAAAAGCTTTATTGGTAGCAAGTCGCTCTTGAACATGACACTTTCCTTCCGCATCCGTGTCGGGTTGGGTTGTTCCGTTCACTGGTCATCACCATTGGTCCGTCACACCATCCATCTTTGGGGTTAACGCTACCAATCCATCATCAGTGTCGCTGATATGTTCAAGAGAAGTCA
>APFE030041393.1:0-28435 GCA_000404065.3 Pinus taeda
CTTACACTCCTATATATAGAAAGGATGTTTTATCATTTGAATCATCCAAGAATTGTTCATTTATGTAATGTAAAGGAGGTTGCCCCCTCGAAGAGGCTGAATTCTAAGGTATTGATCTATCTTTTCTATCTTTTCTTGTGCTGGTTTCATAACATTACATCTTCATCTATATTATGGAATGGTTAATTTTGTTATCTTAAGCCAACATCCAAATGTTTCTTCTCATTATTTTAGCTATCTCTCCTTTCCATCTTTATGTTGAGTGAACTTGCTCTTCACGTTTTCAATATTCCCCATCAAGGAACTTGCTCGAGATGAGAAACTTGCAGTCGTGGAGCTCTTAGAAACACCCAATCTAGAGATAAAGCTTATGCTTCAACTAATATATTTTGGCAGCATACCCTATGGGCATTCAACAACACATTGAGGACATTAAGTATGAAGTTATAAACAAAATGGAGAATGTCTTTGATTCACATGTCATGACTTTCATATGAAACTATTTCCCTCACATCAAGATTGTTTATGCTTATCAAAACCAATATTTGCACACCATTTACCACTACTAGAATATCTAGAACCTCATCGGGAGAGTTTTATTTGAAATAAATGAAAGCAAATACGAGCTTCACCTCTGCATGGATGAATTGTGATTCTTATATCAATTCATGGATGATTGCATAGAATGCACGGAGGCTACTATTCTTCGACAAAATCCTCCTATAGGAAACCCTAATCAACAAGCACCTGTCAATCGGCCTTAGTCTTGACACTACATATGTTGTTAATAATGGTTATGTTTTATTTTTTGTTGGATAGTTCATGTAATTACATGTCTTTGCTACTAGTTTGTTTTGTTATTTTTATGTTATGGGACCTTATGCCTCACTTTTGTATTTGGATTAAATACGATCATGGTTTTTGTGTTACAAGGATTGTCATACTTATCCATTGTCTTTGATCAGGTTTCCTAAACACAAGAAAACACAAGAAAGAGTTTTGATACTTTGTTTGTATTTTAAATATTTTCAATATTAGTGTAGAATCATGAGATTACAAAAAAAATTACTATTTATTATAAATAAATAACTAATTATTAATCATCATATCTATTATTTATTCATATCATACTTACTATATATTCCCTTACGTTATTCAAAATTAAATATATTAATTATTAAACTTGATAATTTATTTGAAAATAATTTTGTGCACACTATTTTTTATAATATAACTTTCAAAATGTTTACAACAATTTTTAAAACAATCTTTACATTTACTTCTTTTCCATATTTATGTCGATAGACATGTATATTTTGGAATAGGGCTTCTACATTTCTAATTTAATTATCAATAATTGTTAAGTGGAGGGTAGAGATATAAGCTCCATAGAATATTCAATAATATTCTTAATAGTATACACAAATCAAAAGTTTAGAGTCATTATTCCCTTTTTTCTTTTGATTAAATTTATTAGTTATAAAAAAATGTATCAACAAGTGTCACATGAAGTGATTTATGTTTTTTGAGAATGTGGTATTGATAAGCCATGGCGTTGGCCCATAGTATTCTAACAAAGCCTCTTTACAAATTAAGAATCTGCATGGTAAAGTGGAGTAAATATACATAGTTAAAAATATTGTTCCATATTTTTTTAAATGGAAATATGTTTAATTTTACATATGAAGTCTTTTATAATTTATAATAATAACAATAATAATAATTTAAAATAAAATTTTAATTAAATTAATTTTTATGATTTTTTAAATTTAACAACCTAAAATATATTATAAAGGAAATGTTTTGATACTTATTACATATTTATCCCATAAGGCGTTCCCTCTTAAAAGAACTACCCTCCCATGCTACCTATCTTTTTATATGTTTTTGATTCAGGTGTTAGACGATAGAAGTAACCTTTGCCATCATATTAAAAACGAGTATTGGTCAGTTAAAATTGAATTCATTAGTCAATAGTTACTCTATGGGCATGTTCTTGAATATCACAATTCTTTAATTAATCTAGGGTTAATGGCGTACATAGAAAGTTAGAGATTGAGATATGCATTTTTTTCCTTTTGGTTAATGGCATCCATAGAAAGCTAGAGGTTGAGATCTATATTTTGGGCTTTTGGTTATTGGTGAGGAACAATAATTGTTAGAATGGTGTGTAGTTGGCAATGGGGTCTATGGCTTCTTTGGTGGCAAAAAATAGACCAGCTCTGTGTGGTGTGAGTGCCAATGGATCAGAATTCATGACCTACATGCGAAGCGATGCTGTCAGTGTCTGTGGACCTCCACTGTGAATAGGGTTCTCGGGTTTGACACTGAGAGATTGATTTGTTTGTGGGCTGGAAGCCTTGTCATGATAGCCATACTATTGGGGTAACAATATCTCAATGCAAATGAGCGTGCCACCTGTGATGGCAACTCCGGTTTCAGGTCATTGGATTGGGAGGGTATCATCAACTCTCTTGTTTAATTCAAAAGAGTGAAGGGAACTCTAATTGAATGGTTCATGAGGCACAATACTTGCTAAGGTTTTTGCCAATGGGGTTGCAAGCTAAGTGGGCTTACTTCTGGGGAAAACTCCACAGTTAAGTGTGCTTGAGCTAGAGGCAATATAGGATGGGTGACCTCCCAGGATGTCCTCGTTACTGGGTGCAAGCCGTGGAAGTGATGATTGATGCTATATGATTAATTTCACTATTTGGAATCCCACTTCTTCACCACTCTGAGCATCACTCGATGCAATGAGTGCTAAGTGGACTATTAAAAAATCATGAGAAATTAGTCAGTTACGACAAAGAGTGAAGGGAACCCTACTTGAATGGTTCATGAGGCACAATACTTGATAAGCTTTTGCAAATGTGGTAGCAAGTTAAGTGGGCTTGATTGTGAGGAAAAATCCATAGTCAAACACACTTGAGCTAGAGGCAATCTAGGATAGGTGACCTCCTAGGAAGTCCTGGTTACTGGGTACAAGCCTCAGAAGTGATGATTGACGTTATGTGATTCATTTCACTAGTTTCAATCTTACTTCTTCACCCCTGTGAACATCGCCCGATGCAATGAGTGCTAAGTGGACTATTCAAAAATCATGAGGAATTAGTCAGTTACGACTACCTCTCATGGAAATGGTCATAGATGAATGACTTACGTAATGTAGTTGAATCCCAAAATGGATATCTAATATAATGCACTACAAAAACCCCCAATACATAATTCAAAAGAGTGAAGGGAACTCTACATGAATTTTTCATGAGGAACAATACTTGCTAATATTTTGAAAATGGGGTAGCAAGCTAAGTGGGCTTGATTGTGGGGAAAACTCCACAATTAAGCGTGCTTAAGCCAGAGGCGATCTGGGGTGGGTGATCTCCCAGGAAGTCTTGGTCACCGAGTGCAAGCCCCAGAAGTGATGATTGATGCTATGTGATTCATTTCACTAGTTTCAATCCCACTTCTTCACCCCCGTGAGAATCATCTGATGCAATGAGTGCTAAGCGAACTATTCAAAAATCATGAGAAATTAGTTAGTTATGGCTACCTCTCATGGAAATGGTCATAGATGAATGAATTACGTAACGCAGTTGAATCCCAAAAATGAGATCTAAAATAGGAAGTATGTAATGTTGCACACACATTAACATAGAGATTTTACCCTAGATACCCAGACTAGGAAAACCATAAATATTTTTCAATATATGTCCTTTATTCCCCTTTTTTAAGTGAAATTTCCATTAAAGATTGTCTCTTGCTCATAGTCCATGCAAATATGTAAAAGATATGTTTATTGTTTTCCAATTCTCCTTTGGTTTTGACATATATCTATTCAATACTCCCATTGCATGTGCAATTCTCCCACTTAGTATAGACCATTGCATACATCAGAAGTCACACTGACATATGCAACATGCGACATGTTCTCTTCATCTTCATGTTTTTTGAGACACTTATCTGTAGATAACTTTACACCTATGAGAATAGGGACATTTATCATTTTGCATTCCTATATATTTAACCTCTGTAATATTATCTCAACATACTCCTCTAGTTTAGCCATAATTTCTTATTTTCTTGATATTTTTAATTTCCAATATGCCAAAAATGAAATTTGTAGCACCAAGATCCTTTAGGTGAAATTTATAGGAAAAGTGAGTTTTCAATTCATTGATGAATACCCTATCATTTATGAGTCAAAAATTTATCCACATACAAGAAGAAGTAAATAAGATGGTCAACAACTAATTTGAAATTAAAAAAGTGATCCACTTTGCTCCTTTTGAAGCTAAACCCTAATACATAAGTATTATAGTTTTGAGACCACATCATTGGTGATTGTTTTAATCCATCTAAGACTCTTTTAGCCAACATACTTGACCCACAATGATCCATTAGTTTTTTTCTACAAACATGTCTTCCATTTTGAGCTTGTATAACTCAAAAATCGATATATTTCTCAATCTCTATATTTGACTACTTCCAATTTCCTTTCACATTAAGAATTAGCTAAGTAGACCTCCAACTATAATGGGGTTTAAATTAGGCTTGATCCAAACCATTAAACAAAAGCATCCCCTTGGAGCCAAAAATACTGTAATGCGAAATGTAGGTTTTCACGTTGTATTCTTAATTGTTACAAACATATTATTAATAAAATAGAAAATATGTTTACCTCCAACTATAATGGGGTTTAAAATATCCTTGATCTAAACCCATTAAATAAAAGCATCCCCTTGAAGCCAAAATACTCTAATGCGAAATGTAGGTTTTAACCCTGTATTCTTAATTGTTACAAACCTATTATTAATAAAATAGAAAATATGTATGGCATGCGCACACACACACAAAGACAAATATTTTACCCTATAAACCCAAAAAGGCAAAATGTTTACCCTAGAAACCCAAAATCGGGAAAACAGGAAAGATTCACCATTATATGCATATTTATATTACTACAATATACTATGTATATCCTACAACATCTATAAACTACCAATTCAGTTATCATGGATTTAAATACAATTGTAGTTCCTTAACTTGAATTAAAAAACCATGGGCTAAATCACAATGTATAAAAGAATTGCTAAAAGTGAAAATTGTTTTCCAAAAGCTACCAAATATGGATGCACAAAACCACCCAAAACAAAACTCATGGCCATTTCACCTGATGTAACATATAATGCATGGAGGTAGTCATGACAAGAATATAACACATACTGAATAATGATCATAGTTTAGCCTTGGAGAACCTCCAATGACCTTGTGGATTTCTTTTTAAGAAATTCTTTGTACTTGTCACTTGTTCTACTATACCTATAAAACAAGACCAAATTATTATTTCTTGAACATTTTTTCTTGCACATATAGTTCATGGCAATTTGGAAGTCTCATATGAGATCATATTTTCCAATTAAATGAGCATACATTCTAGGAAATTAGTAAGGTAATTCAAAACCTATTAGAAGTGGTATAAAGAAAGGAAAAAGGATACTCATTATGCACATCAATACAATGAGGTCATATCATCAGGATTGGTTGAAAATAATACATGAGGCATGGAATGGTAGAAACCATCTCTTCAATGGTGTTGCTAAATAGTAACTCTTACCAAGGGTAAGGGAAACAGGAGAAAAAAACTTATTTGAAGGATAAAATTTTTTACTCAATAGAAGAAAACAAATTAAAATAAGATGAACCCCATACTATAGTACTGGGAAGATTGGTTTCAAAAGGAAAGAAATAAAAAATTTATACTTATTTCATATTTTATTGTCATTGATGACAACAAGATGGCATTTATGTTAAAGGGTATGTCTAATACAATAGTACTATCATTCACAATGCTAAAGGAAGTAGAAATACTCTTCATATAGAAATATGACAACTAGATCTCTAAGGAGGATGTCATTGAGAGGAAATAAAATAACGTGAAGATAATTTATTTTTGAATATAGCCATGACACTCAGATTATCATATAACTTCACATTATTACATAAGCATCGCTGATACCTTTCCAGTGATATATCGTACTCTTAAAAAAAAAAAAACCAGATGATAATTTATGGTGATTTGAAGATAAACACTTGTTGGAGGCTCAAATTGTTAGCCTCACTCTCATAATAAAACAATTATAAATACAAAATTATAATTAAATAAATCAAATCTTGAGAATTAGGAGTTAGTTCCTCAAACTAGGGAGTTTAGTTAGGATGAGAGATTCTCTCCAACTAGTTCTCCTAGATTAGCGTTTTATTGAGAAAATATCTCAACCAAGTTTGTTCAAGATAGATGCACTATCTTCAGACAAACTTCCTCATGTATTCATATGTATCATAAACATTATTTTAATAATGGGAATGAGAATTTGAGGAATGTTGTAAGGATGAGGCCTTTTCCGCCATGTCTAATTTTTGTATATTTCTACTATTTATTTTATGATTATTTTATTAGTTTATTAAATTCCCTCAACTTGTATCAGAGCCATGGGCTCAGAGACTTTTTGTGAAATTTGTGAGAATTTTCATTTGTCAAATATGTGTTGTGTGTAGAGCCTGTGCATGCTATTAATTATTTGTTGGTTTATTATCTTGGTGGGTTGTGTTCTTCAAGGAAACATGCCTAATTTTGTTGCTGCTGAAATCCATGTGAGCTAGCGTGTAACCACAGAGACCCATATGCACGCGAATAGATCTGTTCACTAGAGTTGAAACCATGTGGATCCATTGTTGTGTGGTTTGTTGATAAGTCCAAAGAGAGGAAAACACACACAAGGAAGTGTTTGTGAGCTAAGAAATTGCTACCACACTGTCCAAGATGTGTATGTTGCTGAAAAATTCATCAGTTGAATGAGAGAAGGAAAGTCATTGTCCATGTGAAGAGGTGATTTCTTGTTCTAATGTGATTGGTGTAAATTTCGAGTGGGAAACCAATGCAAGCATGCGTAAAGGATGACTGTGTGATCAAGGGTTAAAAGGAGTGTAGGCTAGCTGCCATATAGTGTGACGAGTGGTGGAAGTTGGTAATACAACTTGAGAATTTTTTTATTTATCGAAGCCGTCAAGAAGTGGAGCCAGGTTAACAAAACAAAACCCCCAGTATCAAAACAAAAGTACATTTGCAAGCCCATATCTCTACAGTCTTGTGCGATCCCCATTGGTGAAGGTTCGAGCTCCAAATATTTGTAGTCATTGTCAATGCATATGTTTTGGGTAATGACATTTGCAGTTGTATTCTTTGATAGATCATGGAGTCAAGGGCATTGAATGGTTGCCTTTCTGGTCTCTGTGAAACTGGAAGATGTTGTGCAATGCATCTTTCTCTTTGAAACTGGAAGAAGAGCATCAGGTTTTATAATGCTGCTAGTGCCTCTTAAACATATATCTGGTATTCTAGACTTTTTTAGGGTTTGATTTTATGCTTTGGTTATTTTCTGCTGTCGGCATGATTGTCAAAGGTGCATCTTGTGACTGTTTCAGCAGAGATTAGTGACTTCCGGCTTGAACTCCAGGTGAAAAGTTTGATTTTTTATGGCATGGACCATTTTGGTGCCAATGATCACTTCTCTTTGTTCTAGAAGGAAATGGCTATTTGCCATAGTCATTGGAATGAAAACAAAACTCTTTACACTAAATGTATTTGCAATTTAGGCAAGGAAGCAGAGAAATCATGGCAGCGCTCTGTTAAGAGGAAATTCGAGGGATTACGCTTAGATTATAATCATTCTTCTGATGAGAATTTGTTTTCTGCCCAAGAGGGAACATTGCATACTACATATGATGTTGGCTCGGAAGATATTCTACGCAATCAATAAAATAAAAACATAGTCACATGTTGAGCAATGACTCCCCAACTCAGCCTACTAAAAGGTTTGGAAATTCTGCACATGCCTGTACAGGGTTCATATTTGGAGCATCAAACGAGCAAACTCAGAGTAGAACTTATGGTTCTTTTGGGCTGACCAAGGAAAAATAAGAGTTCAACTCTTTATGCAGTAGTGCACAATGTTCTTCATTCAGTTATGTTGTCAATTGTATTTCTCCAAGGAAAGCGTTCATGAAGAAGAAAAGGAAGACTTGCGAATGTGTTGAATTAAGGTTATGAGTTAAGTGTGCTTTGACGTTTCAAAGAGGAGATTCCTTCACTTTTAAACTGACACCATAAACCTTGAATTCACTTTTTAATTCACTCTATTAATTTCTTTTAAATGGGAGTTCAAAAAGAAATTAGATTATTTTTATTAATGAAAAGATGCATTTTTAATGGAGATAAGGAGTGGATAAAATAATATTCTTTGTAATAGAGAAATAAGGATTATTTCTCTAATTTTAGAGATATAGGGAGTATTTTTAATTTTTTTTAATGGATTCATAAGTGATTTTGTGAAGTCATAAGATACATATTTTGTATTTGGAGTGACAAGTGAGTTCTCTTTTAGAGAAAGTCATTGTTGTACTCCAAAGTAAATTTTTACTTTGAGAGTGATTGAGTTAGTGTAAGTAGTTTTTGAAGATAATTTTCTTCCAAACTTTGCATGTGTGACATTGAAGAATGATGTACTCCAGTAATTAATAAAATCATAATTTTTGTGGTGCTTGTGTCCTAGATCCACCCAAATTTGAATAAGGGGATCTTAGGTACACTGTGTGTAATGATTGCATGTGAATTACTTGTGTTTAGATTATCAAAATATTCCTTTTGTATTATGCTTAAACAACCACATGCACATAAGAAAGTTTAAGTATAAGAACACTTAATCAAGCTCCTAAAATCAAGCTTAAGTACACAAGCACAAAGCGTCACATCATCAACTTGATAAGATGATTTTCCAAGCAAGCACATTTCACATCATATAATCAAAGCAATCAAGTTAAGGACGATACAAAATCAAGCATTTCAAGCCAAGATGACATCAACATCATCAACACTTTTTGTATCACTTGTAGATAAATATTTTTTAACTGAATTGTATGGGTGCATCCTCAGTTGTAACCGACACCCTAATTTTAATTGTTAAGATGAATACATTAAGTCAAGTAAGCCTTCAACTGAGTCATCGAGATTTAACTTGTCATGTGTCCCTTGGGTGCATTTTTGATAGTGTTTGACACCCTTCCTCTTTTAAAATCATCACATTCAGTGAGTACATTCAAGAAAGCACAAAGTGTTAATAATCAATCAACAAAGTTCAAGCAAGACATATAGCAAGCAATCATCATCAAACGAGTGTGAATTCGAGTATTCTATTCTTCAAGTGAGCATCAAATCAAGCCACTGTTTAATGAAAGTGCAATAAGCAATAAATCAAGGTAGTGCTTCATTCAAACAATCAAGAAAGCGAGCATGTGAAAATCAAGTGTGAAAGTTAAAAGCACAACATCTACAACAAACGAGCCAGTGTGAAGTTGATTGAAGCATTCACTCAGTGAAGCATTCAAGGAAGGCGATCATCATCAAGCAGGCGTGAAATCAAGAGTTCAAGAAACCAAATTATAAAACTTTAGCAAGTGTTTAAAGCATCAATCATAAGCAACAGTACAAGTGAGCCTGAATTCAAAGTGAGCAAGCTAACATGGTGACACACATTCAACTATCCCAAATTCTTAACAATTTTATTTTATCATCAGCCGTGACATGGTGAACATCAACAAAACAACTCTTGTTGATATTCACGTGCATATTCAACATGCAGATGAAATGATTGAGTTCCTTCAACTGGATTCGCAACTACGAAGAACTGAGTTGCTAGGGAAGAGTGATGCTTCCAAGTCTCTGAACAATACAAATATGGTTGATGATTCCAAGTCACTCATTCAAACAACTTCAAGTGTAGAAGTTGTTCATGATCAAATTGAACATGCTTCTTCCAACCCATAATCAAGTCGTGGGAATAACTCCAAAGTAACAAAAATCTATGAGGCTTAGGATATGTCAATGATGACGCCAACTTGCATATCCCAGATTATTCAGGGCCCATTAAGTTTGCCAGTGCAGGGTTTCTTGCACAAATCACACCGGCTAGTTCTGCGAAAGTTGACGACAAATAGAAACACACACAAACTGAAGTTGCAGACAAACAAAAATACAAGAAAACTGAAGTAGTAGTCAAACCAAAATGCCTTCATTGTCAAAAAACCGGTCATTTGGAAGATCAATGTTTTGATCTCCATCATTGTCACCATTGTGCAAGTCAAATCATTCATTAGCACAATGCAGCAAACAACGACAATCAACCAGATTGAAGATAAATTATTCATGGATTGATCCCTGGGAATGGCCATCCATGGTCAGAAGATTTTATAACTTTTACAATCAAATTCACTCACACATATTGCAACCAATAGAAAAAATGAAGATGGTACTCTCGTGCAGTTGAACAGGGGAGTACACCAGTGAAACACTCCTACACCTAGAGGGGGGGATTTCAGAAATAATTTGAAGAAGATTGTCTCTCCTTTCAGCTACCAAAGGGGGGAAATGATAATGGAATTAAGGGTGGTCGTCACACTGAAAGTATTAGCAACATTAGTGAAGTAGCTAGTGCCCATTTTTATCAGCGAGTGAGCATCAACAAATTCGCAATGAGTGATCGATGAAAAAGTCAACAGTGAGCAGTTTTCAAACACAGAAAAAGAAATAGCGAGTTGTTTTTCTTGAAATCAGCCAATGGGCATCAACAACAAAAGTTACAGTGAGCAGTTTTCAACATCAACAAATTCGCCAGTGGGCAGTCAACATCAACGTAGCTAGTGGGCATTCTCATTGTTTCGTCAGTGGACATAGGATGTTGATTTCAAGCAAAGTAAAGTTGGATCCTTTCGTAGCTTCGCACGTGATGGAGTTGTCAAGCAACATTCAGAGATGAATCAGAGATGTAGCTGACTCATGGTCTCTTCATATTGTAGTTTCTTCAGCATCCAGCTTTGGTGGTTTTTTAGGCAAATGTTTTTTAAGTATCAACTAGAGAACTTGGAAGAGGGTTCCTTGTTCTTATTTTGGATTTATCATTGAGGGGGGAAATGTTAGTCTCACTCTCATCCAAAATTATAATTAAATAAATCAAATCTTGAGAATTGGGAGTTAGTTCCTCAAACTAGGGAGTTTAGTTAGGACGAGAGATTCTCTCAACAATTTCTCCTAGATTAGTGTTTTGTTTATAATGGGAATGAGAATGTGAGGAATGTTGTAAGGCTGAGGCCTTTTCTGCCATGTCTGATTTTTGTATATTACTCCTAATTATTTTATGAGTATTTATTAGTTTATTAAATTTCCTCACAAATTAGGGGAAAAAACCCACAATATTGATGCATTCAAGAGTGTGCACCTTAATGGTGCATCCACCATTCACTAACTATGTCAATTGTAGATATGAGAAAAATTTCCATGAATTATAAGTGAAAAATGGAGGAGGCTGTTTAATCTTCATGAATTACATGAATTATAAGTAAAAACTGGAGCAGGCTCAAAAATTCATTGATTTTGGGTTTTATTCTCATATAACTCCAAAAAATATTGTCATACAACTCCGACAAGTCAATCCTTATGGACAATGCTATGAATATGAAAAATGCTATACATATACCACTAACTTGAAGTTGAAAATGCTACAATCCATTTTATCAATTGGATTCTATTTCTACGAAATCATTTCTTTCCAAGAAATCATCGAATATGACTATTAGAGACTTCACATGATTACCTTATTGGTGTGATCTTGACGGTCAAGATAGTTGCATGCAAAAAATAGATTTATTTATCATGTAGGTTTCACATACCTAACTATCCTCTTACCATAAATAAGCCTTACTTTTTCCACTTTCCCAAATCCTCCGATTCATTAACAATAAAAATAATACCCTAACTAATCAAATGTAAGAAAGGAGCGAAAACTTAAATCCATTTATGATCTAACAATAAGGAACTATCTTTTTTGAGGTTGAGGTTTGACATTAATTATTGTATCATTTTAGGGTTGATTATGCAAGCACTTCAAGACCAATATCCATTGGTGTAGTCACAAATGGACCCAACGGTATGAAAATATTGATTATTTTCAAATATAAACAACAATGTATAGGTGAATATAAATGATTTACTTAAAAATCATATTATCACAAGTGAGTATAAACAAGTTATTTTAAGATGTTAAAATACAGTCTTACCTAACTCTTGGTATAGGCACAAACACTGGTTGTGGAGGAAGAGTGTGTTAGCTTATCCTTTTTGCACATGTTTTTATGGCACAAAGTGGAGTTTGTAGACTCATTTTGACCTAGAATAAGAATTCTTAACACTAACTATCTACAACATGTCTTCATTGATCACAAAAACATAATTCTACTTTACCAAAGACGACACACATGGTGGCCCATTCCCATGTGCATATTGTAATGTGATTTTCAGTTGAAGTTTATGATTTTTCTCATAGAATTTTAGTGGTGATGTTGAATTCACTCCAAATTAATGTCCCAAATGATAGTAACCAATAAAAATCCAACAGTTTATCTCTACATGCCTTGAAGAGGGAAAACCTGCCTTATGTGTAATTGACATTTCAGTAGAACTCAATAGTGGCCATCCCCTATTTTATGGCTTATTAATTAATAATGTTGGCCAAATTAATTCATTAACTAAATTTGGATCAATTTGAATTTAGAGTTCCTATAAAATCAGTGTAATATGCTGAATTGTGTTTTGTTGCATTTACCTAGAATGTGATTTGTATATATTCATAGCTTCTAGCTAAGAGGAATCTCAATTGTTGTGTCACAAATATGACACTATTTTCCCTTTCAGTACCCGTTCTGGTGGCTTCCACAAAAATATCACTTCTCTTGGAGCTTGTATTGAGTATGTCAACCCTATCCACTTTGGCGGAGTCCTCTTAATTTTGTTTCTTTTTTAATTGAATCAATTAATAGGATACAAATCATGCAATTTCAATTCATTGCAAGAGAGATTCCATCCATCTGATGATTCTGGGTATACAAACATCCACTAATAGCAATACATCTCCTCTTGTACAATGCACTTTTCACATGTTCCCAATTAAAATACATTAGCATGTCAAGCTCAACTACAAAGATTATTGGAGACTAAAAATCCTATCACAAATTTCAATTACATGACAAATTATAGTGATTGGAATATTGTTGCTCAACATCCAAACTTCAACAATTTGACCGAAAATTTCATCTTCAACTACAAGCCACTGATCCATATGCATCTATGAGTAAGTAACTAAATCCTTTTCCCCTATGTTTTCAAACTTCATTATTTCTGACAACACTTTATCAAATTTTCACTTAAATGCTAATAAGTTAAGATATCCCTAGTCTTGTTTATCTATTTGATTGTGCCTTTACAGATGACAATGACTTTTTTGGAGAATGAGATACTACAATGATATGATTTTGGAAGCTGAACCAATGGGGAATGTCTAGTCTGAATTGTTGCTTCAAAAGGATACACAAACATTTACTCTGAAACAAAGGTGGGTGTTCCCTCGACGAATCTACTTCTATGGCGAGGAATCACTCTTTATCTATGTCTTTTTTTCATATGCTACTAAGTTACGACATTTCCATTGCAACATTTAATGCAATTTCTAGTAATATTTATTACCATTTACTAACTATTTAATTTAATAATTATGCTAATTTTACAACTATTTTTAATTGGAAAAAAAAAATTACCCCTGCACTGAAATATCTTTATTTCTCATTTTATATACATATTATTTACTAAATTTTGTAAGTTAAAAATAAAACTAAATATCATTGCTTCTCATTTAACTTATTTACATATTTATTATTAATTTAGGATAAGTCTTTAATTTTCATGCTAAATTTTTAAATGCATATTATAAATCCGATTTTTTATTTCATATTTTTTATTTACTGTAATTCTTTAATTTCCATGTTAAGTTTTCACCTACATACTATAAATACAATTTTCTAATTACGATAAAATCATTCTTTCGAGAAGATATAAATTTTTTTAACTATATAAAAGTAATTAAATAATTTATTTTTATTATTTTATTTATAAAATTTTAAATGTTAATTAAATTAATATTAAAAATATATTTTCAAGTGAAATTAGCTTTCCGTAGTTAAGCGAAAATTTAAATCCCTATTAGTAACATGATAAAATATAATATCTATAAATATTATTATATTGCCTTTAAACCTTATAAACTTTTAAACTAATGTATATGTAAATTACCCTAATATCAACTAGCATTTGCACCATATGCTGCAAAGGAAATGCCGTAAGACATAAATAGAAGAAAATAACTGACATATACAAAATATGAGAAAAAACTAACATATACAAGGAGAGTCATGACACATACATTTAATTTTAAATAATAGTGGTAAAGTTATGTTGTTTGAAAGCGGTATAAGAATAACTATAAGTGAATGCTTCGATTTGGTGCAATATGTATATAACATCCATATGTATGATAAGTCTATTAAAATAAATATTAAAGTAAATGTAAGGATTAATTACATAAAAGCAAACTACAATATTAAATATAAGAAAAAAACTTAAATATACAAGGAGATTCATGGCATATGAAATATAAATTTAATTTTAAATAATAATGATAAAGTTATGTTGTTTGATTATAATTGATTATTCCACAACCTTTAAGTAGCCAGAAGGAGAACTCAAGGTAAGGGGTCATACTTAGTGTGTCCCCTATCCAGAAACCAAAGCAGGTAAGAATGACCATAATACTGACATATCCGCAAATCGAGTATATCAACACCACTAACTAGATTTCTATACATTATGCTATAAAACATCTCCAGATAACAGCTTGTCTCTTGTCTTTCAAGTTTTGATGCATACTTCCAAAATCCATAAACCCCAAACAATGTCATTAATCTGTTAGCATAAATTTGCCATGTATACCTACAAAGATCCATTCCCAATATCAACTTGTATGGATGGATGTATATAGTTGAATTTAATTGAATATTTTCATTTACATGTTGATGAGGCCATGTGTGATCTATGGAACATATGAAAAATGAAAAAATTATATGAAAAATGAAATCTAGCCCTAAACTTACTTTTCATATATATGTTGTAAACCAACATCAGAGATCTTGTTTGAGTAAGTAGGATATGTCTGGCACCTCTCAAAAAAGTTAACAATCTATTCACTTGTAGAATCCCCATGGTATGGATCAATATGGAATCTAGATACCCCATTCACAATAGTTTCAGCAGGACCTCCATTACATGTTGCGAATGTGGGAAGGCCACATGTCATTGCCTCAACAAATTATTTCCCCTCAATTTCAAAGGGGATAAAAACCCGAAATCAAATTTTGCTACAGAGGAAGCACCTACAATTCATTTGCAATGTCAATGTATGTATCATGATGGCTCATCGTGTGCAGTTGTTCAACATTAATGACATTGAAGCTTACATGATACTGTTAGGGAAAATCAAACAATGAAGAATTAAAACAGAGTACACAAGTTTCTCCTAAATAAACTATATTGATGAATGATTTAAGTGCTTACATATGACGCTTGCAACAAACCATGAATTGATGCCAAAGACTACTGTGACGAGCCTGAAGACTTTTCTTGACAATCCTGAAGACTTCTTTTGATTGGCAATATCTCTTCTCAAATATCGAAGGCGATCATGCTTTCTGAACCTATTTTCTCAAAAGCTTGGAGACTTTTCTTGACTAGCAACATCTCTTCTTAAATCACAAAAGTGATCATGAATTCTTAACTTATTTTCTCTATCCACCTCCATGAGAAACTATTTTCTCAACTATGAGATCCCAAAAATCCTTTCCTCCTTGTTCCATTCCATATTTTTATGGTCATATCTCTATCCTCTCGTAACAAAATTTAAATCTATGTAGACGGTCTTCCCAATAAGATTTGTTATTTTCTCCAAAAAATAGTAGCTATTAAATACTTTCAAACATTAAGACAATCTATCACATGCCCCCAGAACGAGTTCACACAGGGTAGTGCACATGCATTTAAAAAAGATACAACCAAATGGATGGATATGAACACTCTTTATGGAGGTTTTGTTGCGGCATTAATAGATGAATTGCTTTGAAATATTAAGACAATCTATCACATGCCCCCAGAACGAGTTCACACAGGGCACTGCACATGAATTTAAAAAGGATACAGTGAAATGGATGAATATGAACACCCTTTATGGAGGTTTTGTTGTAGCATTAATAGATGAACTTTTCTGGGTCATGAATGTGGTCTCAACCAACAGTTCGAATTCTTTGAAGCTTAGTTAAATGTGGAGCTTTCTAATTAAGGTTGATTTATTATTCATGACTACTCTACAGGATTAACTTACCACTTATAGCAACTAACAGAATGATCAAGGTTATTTGGAAACTCACCCAGAAGTACAATTCCTCTTTTCAAGAAAAAAGTACTCACATGAGTCATGACTTTATGATCTTGTAAGTTGGCAGCAAAAGTTTCAAACAATTATCATTTCAATTGAGTGCTGCTATAGTAATCATAACTATTTTAACTATTTGGTTCCATTAGTTTAGATGTAAAGATAAATCTAAAGATTTATCAAGTTCAAGTCAGTCTTCTTTCTACATTTGCAAGTCATTGTCTTTAAGCAGATTTTAGAAGAAACATATACACAAATCATTCAATATAAAATCAAGGCAGTAGAACCTAAGGCTCTCTAATAGGCTTGTTTGGTTATCATTTTTCAATATCAATATAAAACATAACCACAGTTGGATATTTCTGCATATACATCCAACTGTGTATATATGGACAATATTCCCATGAATGTTGTGTTGTTGGTGATTATTGTTTTCTTATCATTTTTCAAAATAAATATAAAACTAATTTGTGCAAGGAAATCTAGGATGAGAAGAAGACTCAAGCTTGGATGACAAGAGAACTATCGGTGGAGAAGTAGAAGAAACTCTAAGGATTTATTACATTATCCACTTTCCATTTGTGGAACTATAGACACTTTTGACTTGGGCTAGGGTTTACTTATTGGGTGGGGGGGTTATCAGTCGAGCAACTAAAGTTGAAATTGACTTATTGGGTGGGGGGCATTAGAATTGAGAGCCCCGTTGCCGGTTAGGGTTTACTTATTGGGTGGGGGGTTGTCAGTCAAGCAACTAAAGTTTCAATTACTTATTGGGTGGGGGAGGGTTAAGATTGAGAGGCCCCGTTGCCGGTCCTTATCAGTTGAGCAACTAAAGTTGAAATTGACTTATTGGGCTCTCAAATAAGTAACTAAAAGGCGGTGGTCGAGCCGATGGCGGCTAATCAAATACCCTGTTTGTTGAAGGTGGCTTAGAGAGAGCCACACCTTTCCAAGAGGGTATCTATAAAATAGGGATCTGTTGGTGGTCATGGGGGGTAATTGTCAACAATGAATGATGGAGAAGGCAGGAGAGTAACGAACACAAATGGGTTTAAGAAGTATGCCGAAACATTGACACCAAAATTTTGAGGAAAGAAACATTATTAAATATCAGTCCTTCAATATATTGTATAATATTAAGATTTAATTGTTTGGTGTAAGACATTTATCATTGCAAGCATAAGACATTAAGCATTGCAAGTAGACTTTTTTCCATATAGGAAAATAGCAGTAAGCAAAACTTACGTTTAGATTACTTATAATGTTGCAAACCTCTGTAACTTTTCTGTCACATTTCCCTTAGATGGGGAAGATGGAGAGTATAAATGTTCAATTTCCGCACACCAGTAAACTGGGTAAAAATTAGGGTTTGATTTGAAATATACAAAATGGCAAGGGAAATATTACTCAGCAAGTGGTCTTCCTTATTTTATTATAAAAAATTGATATATTTGATTATACACAATTGATCACCAACTACATAAGGCAAATGCCTGTGAATCACTAGAATGGTTTGTGAATTTTCTAAAGAAACTCTCGATGGGAATTTTGAAGTAATACCACAAAAACCAGAGATGGGATTTTAAGGAGAATTATTGAAAGGAAGAATTGCAATCAAATTAGAACTGCAGAACCCTAAAATCCCTTATAGCAGTCTCTGATACCAGTTTGTACCTTCTCACAGATGAAACCTTGAATGTAATGGAAAAACTAAAAACCAAAGCAAGAAAACACTTGTAATATTATTTGAAAAAAAATCTGTATTCTAATGATGATTTACTAAGTAACACACCTGCCAGTCGGTAAGAAAATGAAAACGTTCTGAGAAAAGACATTCATTTCCAATTATATTTTTAAATTGGACTGAAAAGGGACAACTATGCAAATTGAGTATATCAACAACACTAACCAGATTTATATACTTCACGCTATAAAACATCTCCAGATAATGGCTTGTCTCTCATCTTTCAAGTTTTGATGTATACTTCCAAAATCCATAAACCCCAGACATCGTCATTAATCTGTCAGCATAAATTTGCCATGTATACCTACAAAGAGTCATTCCCAATATCAACTTGTATGTTTGGATGTATGTAGTTGAATTTAATTGAATATTTTCATTTACATGCTCATGAGGCCATGTGCAATCCATGGAACCATCTGAAAAATGAAAAAATTATATTAAAAATGAAATTTGGCCCTAAAATTACTTTTCATAGATACGCTATAGACCAACATCAGAGATCTTGTTTGAGTAAGTAGGATCTATCTCTCACCTCTCAAAAAAGTCAGCAATTTGTTAACTTGTAGAATCCCCATGGTATGGATCAATATGGAATCCAGACACCCCATTCACAATAATTTCAACAGGACCTCCATTACATGTTGCAAATGTGGGAAGGCCACATGTCATTGCCTCAACAACTTATTTCCCCTCAATTCCAAAGGGGATTAAAACCTGAAATTAGATTTCGCTGCAAAGGAAGCACCTAAGATAGATTGAAAGGCGCTACTAGTTTAAGTCCCTACATCCAAGCCTGTATTCCTTCCATTTTAAGAACCATCAGCCATAGAAGCAAGGGCATCAATCGCATCAGCGTAAGAAACAGAAAGATCCAAAAAAAAAAAAAAAAATCCATTGTCAATAAGCATGCTTACAGGAATGAGGGGTCTTTTGTACAACTAAACTAGTAAAATAATCAACTCTAAATTGTAGTGTGATGAAAAACTAAAATCGTTATTTACATTATTGCATATAAGTCATAAAATAGTTAACAAAAGTAAAATCCACTTTACTCGCTATTATTTCAAAAAAAAACTATATTCTAATGATGATTTACTGAGTAACACACCTGCCAATTGGTAAGAAAATGAAAGCGTTCTGAGAAAAGACGTTCATTTTCAATTATATCTGTAAACTGGATTGAAAAGGGACAACTGTGTAAATTTCATGAGATGGAATTATAAGGAGAATTCTTGAAAGGAAGAATTACAATCAAATTAGAACTGCAGAACCCTAAAAGACCTTATAGAAGTCTTTGATACCAGTTGGTATATTCTCATAGTTGAAACTTTGAATGCAATGAAAAAACTAAAAACCAAAGCAAGAAAAAACTAGTAATATTATTTGAAATAAGAAGGACTGCATACTATAAGAAAAGAAATTGCCAAATTTTAGGCTTTTATTTCAAGCCCGATGATTACAAATTACTAAAAAGAAAAAGGATTGGTTTTGACTCCATGAGAAAATTGAGGGGAGAGTGACAAAAAGAAAAAATTTGTATTGGCTTTATTAGGCTCGGGAGAGGGTAAAAAACTGGGGTCTCAGATGGAACGAAGATCAGGTCGCTCACCACAAGGTATAGAAATGAATATCTTGAATCCTTTATATCATTCAATGGACTAACTCATGTTTTTCTGCATTGTCCACTCTCAACAGAAGCTTGGTTGAAGGAATTGAAATTGAGAAACGGAAACAATCAACCTTTTTTAAATCATGATTAATGCTTTTGCCTCCACAATAGTGTATTCTCAAGTTACATAAACTCATCCATGGCAAATATATGGGGGAGAAAAAGAGCATATATATACTATATATAATCAGTGAGACCAGTATAGGTTGAGGTCATCTATATAAGTTCCCAAAAACATGGTTCAAAATACCTCCAATTGCAGACAAGGCAAAAAAAAGTTCAAATAACCAGCATAAGCGAAGGCCCAAAAATAAAATACATTGTAATTATGTTACAATCTATTATCTCGCAGTTGAAAAATTGCAGTCTTCAAAATCAAAAATGGTTGTCCACAAGTTAAGTCCACTATGCTTGTTAATAGTGAGAAACTCTTTTAGTTGAGAAAAATATCTTTGCAGCAAAGTTCTGTCCATGGTATAAAAAATAGGAGAAATATTTGCAACCTCTACCAACATAAAAAAATTCCAACGTCCTTCTCACATTGACAACTTCTCACATTCTACCAAAATATACAAGGAAGTTGAACTTGGTATCACATTGACAAACTATATGGTGTGTTTACATTTGTAATAAATATGTTAGCATAGCAGAGCTTTCTAAAAGCAAGACAGGGAAGAGGTCTGATAAACAACATTAACATTGAGAAGCTATATTTGAACATTGCCAAATTTGCAAATTCCTCAAAGGGATATGCCAAGGGGAATCAAGTGCCATATATTTCAACTCAAAATCTCTGATCAACAAACTTTGTATTTTAGAGCTTGTCAACTGCAACTGGGAAAGACGTTCATTTTCAAGTACATTTGTAAACTGGACTGAAGAGGGACAACTGTCTAAATTTCATGAGATGGGATTATAATGAGAATTCTTGAAAGGAAGGATTGCAATCAAATTAGAACTGCAGAACCCTAAAAGTCCTTATAGAAGTCTCTGATACCAATTGGTACCTTCTCACAGATGAAACTTTGAATGCAATGAAAAAACTAAAAACCGAAGCAAGAAAACACTAGTAATATTATTTGAAATAAGAAGGACTGCATACTATAAGGGTAAAAGAGATTGCCAAAGTTTAGGCTTTTATTTCAAGCCTGATGATTACAAATAATTAAAAAGAAAAAAGAATGGTTTTTATTTCATGAGAAAATTGAGGGGAGAGTAACAAAAAGAAAAAATTGGTATTGGCTTTATTAGACTAGGGAGAGGGTAACAAACTGGGGTTTCAGATGGAACGGATATTAGGTCGCTCAACACAAGGTATAGAAATGAATATCTTGAATTCTTTATATCATTCAATGGACTAACTCATGTTTTTCTACATTGTCCACTCTCAATAGAAGCTTGGTTGAAGGAATTGAAACTGAGAAACGGAAACAATCAGCATCTTTTTAAATCATGATTAATGCTTCTGCCTCCACAATAGTGTATTCTCAAGTTACATAAATTCATCAGTGGAAAAGATATGGGGGAGAAAAGGAGCATATATATAATACATATAATCAATGAGACCAGTACAGGAGACTAGTAGAGGTTGAGGTCATCTATATAAGTTCCCAAAAACATGCTTCAAAATACCTCCAATTGCAGACAAGGCAAAAAAAAAGTTCAAATCACCAGCATAAGCGAAGGCCCAAAAATAAAATACATTGTAATTATGTTACAATCTATAATCCCGCAGTTGAAAAATTGTAGTCTTCAAAAGCAAAAATGGTTGTCCACAAGTTAAGTCCACTATGCTTGTTAATTCTGAGAAACTCTTTTAGTTGAGAAAAATATCTTTTGCAGCAAAGTTCTATCCTCGATATAAAAATAGGAGACACATTTGTGACCTCTACCACCATAAAAAAATTCCAACGTACTTCTCACATTGACAACTTATCACATTCTACCAAAACATACAAGTTCCCATAAATTAACCTTATAAAAGTTGAACTTGGTATCACATCGACAAACTGTATGGCGTGTTTACATTTGCAATAAATATCTTAGCAGAGCAAAGCTTTCTAAAAGAAAGATAGGGAGGAGGTCTGATAAACAACATTAACATTGAGAAATTATATTTGAACATTTCCTAATTTGCAAATTCCTCAAAGAGATATGCCAAGGGGAATCAAGTGCCATGTATTTCAACTCAAAATCTCTGATCGACAAACTTTGTATTTCAGAGCTTTTCAACTACAACTAGGAAAAGCTATAGTAGAAAATATTTCCCCTCTTTAAATTTGGTGACTCGCTATAGTGTAAAGAGGAAACTCCATTGGTGTTGCAGGGCTTCATATCTGAGGAAAAGAGTCAGAAAAATGAGCAAATGATTTTGACAACAGGTCGGAGGATCCCATGCTTTCATACATAATGATTTAATTTCTGCATCACTGAATTTGCAATGAAAGAAACTCAAATCTGTATCAACATTCTAGAGATACGCCCATTTGATCTGCAAGGCATTCATTATGCTCTCAAACCATTTGCAATCGCTAGAGAAGAGGAAGAGGAAACAATCAGGTCACTCACCACAATGTATAGAAATGAATATCCTGAATCCTTTATATCATTCAATGGACTAACTCATGTTTTTTTGCATTGTCCACTCTCAATAGAAGCTTGGTTGACAGAATTGAAACTGAGAAATGGAAACAATCAACATCTTTTTAAATCATTATTAATTGTTCTTCCTCCAGATGATTAAGGGGTAAAAGAGGGCAGCAACTATCCCACTTTTCGTTCATGTTGGTAGCTATAGGACTATAACAGCTTTGCCTAAAAGGTATCAATGAGGAATTTTTCCATATCCTTTGTACATGGCATAACTAACTTTATTTGGAGTATAAACAATAAGTAAAGTGTTGGTATTTTATACTATATAGCAAAGCTATAAGTATGGAAGTGAATGTAAATAGGTATTTGACATTATTCAATGAATAGGTCTATAAATCTAGATGAAATATAAGATATGCAATCCCAATAGAAAAAAAAAGTATACCCAGACTCGAAAGAAAAAAACAACAGATGCATCAATGATGGGTATGCAAAAAGGATACCAATGTATCGTTACCTAGCCCCTGCCTTACAAGCATTTCTAAGAATACACTTTGCTACAACTTTTATTTACAATTCATTTGCAATGTCAATGTCTGTATCATGAAAGTTCATCGTGTGCAGTTGTTCAACATTAATTACATAGAAGGTTACATCATACTGTTAGGGAAAATCAAACAATGACGAATTAAAACATAGTACACAGCTTTCTCCTAAATAAACTATATTGATGAATGATTTAAGTGCCTACATATGACGCCTGCGACAAACCATGAATGGATGCCAAAGACTACCGTGACAAGCCAGAAGGCTTTTCTTGATAATCCTGAAGACTTCTTTTGATTGGAAATATATCTTCTCAAATATTGAAGGTGATCATGCTTTCTGAACCTGTTTCCTAAAATGCCATGAGTTTTCTTGCAGCAACATCTCTTCTTAAATCCCAAAAGTGATCATGAATTCTGAACTTATTTTCTCTGTCCACCTCCATGAGAAACTGTTTTCTCAATCTTGAGATCCCAAAAGTCCTTTCCTCCTTGTTCCGTTCCATATTTTTATGGTCCTATCTGTGTCTTCTCGTAACAAAATTTAAATCTATCTAGATGGTCTTCCCAATAAGATTTGTCATTTTCTCCAGAAAAGAGTAGCTATTAAATACTTTGAAAGATTAAGACAATCTATCACATGCCTCAAGAACGAGTTCACATAGGGTACTTCACATGCATTTAAAAAGGATATAGCCAAATGGATGGATATGAACACTCTTTATGGAGCTTTTGCTGTGGCATTAATAGATGAACTTGTCTGGGTCATGAATGTGGTCTCAACCAACAGTCTGAATTCTTTGAACCTTAGTTGAATGTGGAGATTTATAATTAGGGTCGATTTATTATTGACGACTACTCTACATGATTAACTTACCACTAATAGCAACTAATAGAAGATGATCAAGGTGCCTTGAAAGCTAACCTAGAAGTACAATTCCTCTTGTCAAGAACAAAGTACTCACATGAGTCATGGCTTTCTAATCTTGTAAGTTGGCAGCAAAAGTTACAAACAATTATTATTCCAATCGAGTGTTGCTATAGTAATCAGAACTATTTTAACTATTTGGTTCTGTTAGTTTGGACGTAAAGATAAATCTAAATATTTATCAAGTTCAAGTCAGTCCTGTTTCTACATTTGCAAGTCATTGTCTTTAAATATATTTTAGAAGAAACATATACACAAATAATTCAATATAAAATCAAGGCAATAGAACCTAAGGCCCTCTAATAGGCTTAAACATTCAGCTCCATTTGTGGTCCCTGTGTATGCCAATTGTGACGAATCTGAATAACTAAAATTAATTCATTAAATGCAAGCAACAACGTAGTGAAAACAAAGTTCTCATATAATCAGTTTGTTGAATTTTGTTATATTTTGGCATTAGATCCTTATCACAAAAGTGATAATGAATTCTTAAGATATTTTCTCTGTCCACCTCCATGAGAAACTGTTTTCTCAATTCTGACAACCCAAAAGTCCTTTCCTCCTTGTTCCATTCCATATTTTTATGGTCATATCTGTCTTCTCGTAACAAAATTTAAATCTATCTAGATGGTCTTCCCAATAAGATTTGTCATTTTCTCCAGAAAAGAGTAGCTATTAAATACTTTGAAACAATAAGAAAATCTATCACATGTCCCCAGAGCGAGTTCACATAGGGTACTGCACATGCAAATAAAAAGGATACGGCCAAATGGATGGATATGAACACTCTTTATGGAGGTTTTGCTGCGACATTAATAGATGAACTTGTCTGGGTCATGAATGTGGTCTCCACCAACAGTCTGAATTCTTTGAACCTTAGTTGAATGTGGAGCTTTCTAATTAGGGTCGATTTATTATTCACAACTACTCTATAGGATTAACTTACCAGTAATAGCAACTAATAGAAGATGATCAAGGTGCCTTGAAAACTCACCGAGAAGTACAATTCCTCTTGTCGAGAACAAAGTACTCACATGAGTCATGACTTTCTGATCTTGTAAGTTGGAAGCAAAGGTTGCAACAATTATCATTTCAATCAAGTGCTGCTATAGTCATCAGAACCATTTTAACTATTTGGTTCTGTTAGTTTGGATGTAAGGATAAATCTAAAGATTTATCAAGTTCAAGTTAGTCTTGTTTCTATATTTGCAAGTCATTGTCTTTAAGAAGATTTTAGAAGAAACATATACACAAATCATTCAATATAAAATCAAGGCAGTAGAACCTAAGGCTCTCTAATAGGCTTAAACATTCAGCTCCATTTGTGGTCCCTGTGGATGCCAATTGTGACGAATCATGATAACTAAAATTAGTTCATTAAATGCAAGCAGCAGTGTAGTGAAAACAAAGTTCTCATATAATTAGTTTGTTGAATTTTGTTTTATTTTGGCATTAGATACTTTGAAAAAAAAGTTCTCATATAATCAGTTCATTGAATTTTGTATGACAAGTCATCCAAAAGGCAAAAATTTTCAACATATATAATCCCCAGAAAAAGGGGATGGGTTTTGGAGATGAGCAACATAACAATGATGGAAATGGCCATCTACATGTCGGTGTGTAGGATTGTGGGCAGTGCTAAACAAATATTGGGAAAAAAGGCTAAAGTAGTACAAATAAACAATTTATACCGAGAATATACCTAGACTCGAAAGAAAAAAAAATAACACATGCATCAAGGATGGGTATGCAAAAAAGGATACCAATGTATCCTTACCTGGCCCTTGCCTTACAAGCATTTTTAAGAATACACTTTGCTATAGCTTTTATTTACAATTCATTTGCAATGTCAATTTCTATATCATGACAGTTCATCGTGTGCAATTGTTCAACATTAATGACATAGAAGCTTACATGATACTGTTAGGGAAAATCAAACAATGAAGAATTAAAACATAGTACACAGGTTTCTCCTAAATAAACTATATTGATGAATGATTTAAGTGCTTACATATGATGCCTGCAACAAACCATGGATGGATTCTAGAGACTATTGTGACAAGCTTGAAGGCTTTTCTTGATAATCTTGAAGACTTCTTTTGATTGGCAATATCTCTTCTCAAATATCAAAGATGATCCTGCTTTCTGAACCTATTTTCTCAAAAGATTGGAGACTTTTCTTGACTGGCAACGTCTCTTCTTAAATCACAAAAGTGATCATGAATTTTTAACTTATTTTCTCTGTCCACCTCCATAAGAAACTGTTTTCTCAATTTTGAGATCCCAAAAGTCCTTTCCCCTTTGTTCCATTCCATATTTTTATGGTCATATCTATGTCTTCTCGTAACAAAATTTAAATCTATCCAGATGGTCTTCCCAATAATATTTTTCATTTTATCCAAAAAAGAGTAGTTATTAAATACTTTGAAAGATTAAGACAATCTATCACATGCCCCCAGAACGAGTTCACATAGGGTACTGCACATGCATTTAAAAAGGATACAACCAAATGGATGGGTATGAACACTCTTTATGGAGGTTTTTCTACAACATTAATAGATGAACTACTTTGAAAGATTAAGACAATCTATCAGATGCCCCCAGAACGAGTTCACATAGAGTACTGCACATGCATTTAAAAAGGATACAACCAAATGGATGGATATGAACACTCTTTTTGGAGGTTTTGCTGCGACATTAATAAATGAACTTGCTTGGGTCATGAATGTGGTCTCAACCAACAGTCCAAATTCTTTGAACCTTAGTTGAATGCGGAGCTTTCTAATTAGGGTTGATTTATTATTCACGACTACTCTACAAGATTAAATTACCACTAATAGCAACTAACAGAAGATGATCAAGGTGCCTTGAAAACTCACCCAGAAGTACAATTCCTCTTGTCAAGAACAAAGTAGTCACATGAGTCATGACTTTATGATCTTGTAAGTTGGCAGTAAAAGTTGCAAACAATTATCATTTCAATCGAGTGTTGCTATAGTAATCAGAACTATTTTAACTATTTGGTTCTGTTAGTTTGGATGTGAAGATAAATCTAAAGATTTATCATGTTCAAGTCAGTCATGTTTCTACATTTGCAAGTCATTGTCTTTAACCAGATGTTAGAAGAAACATATACACAAATCATTCAATATAAAATAAAGGCAGTAGAACCTAAGGCTCTCTAATAGGCTTAAACCTTCAACTCCATTTATGGTCCCTATGTATGCCAATTGTGACGAATCTGCGTAACTAAAATTAATTCATTAAATGCAGGTAGTAGCATAGTGAAAACCAAGTTCTCATATAATCAGTTTATTGAATTTTGTTATATTTTGGCATTAGATCCTTTGGAAACAAAGTTCTCATATAATCAGTTTGTTGAATTTTGTAAGACAACGCATCCAAAAGGAAAATAATGCTTATCGAGCTGGATTCGCTCTTGGATATGTCATCATTCAGTTTGATGGGAAACCAACTAAAAGCATCAAGGGGGTGAGTTGGAGCATGTTTTTTATAATCAATAGCACATAACAATAGAGAAATGTCATGATTTCTAATTTCTTATACAAATGGGCTACAACAGATTATTGAGATAATGGGTGACAAAGTTGGAATGGATTTTCATTCCTTAATTACTACATTTGGGTTCCCCAGATTCATCTGGGTAATGTGGGGTTGTTCAGACCCGGTTTACTGCACTTAGGTACCCCTAGATCTTTTCAGGTGATGTGGTGGGTGTTGCTTCATACTTGATTCACTGCATTTGGGTACCCACAGATTCTTCCCATATGTGAGTGGGTATATGTACCCTAGCACAAAGTGGCAAGCAATTCATTATTATAACGTTCCAAGAAGCATTCCTGCTTGTGTAGCATTGATTGAAGAAGGGGTTTATACAATTGATGGAAGTAGGGGGTTTTGATACAAGGGGAGGTTGTTTTAGTGTTTACAGGGATTGTTTTGTTTTACGGAGAAAAAATTGGTGTTTGTGAGTAGTTTTGGGGTAGAATTGAAGGATGTTTTGTATACTTGGTGTCCTAGTAGAAGAGTAGAATGATATTAGGGAAGGTTTCCTGTGATTTTTCTGATTCTCAGTGTTGACCAGACACAAGCCTGAGACATTATGGAGTGATTTTAAGCCTTTCCAACAATAAGTTTGGAAAATACTCATTTGAATTAAGGGAGTATTAGGACTCAGGAGCTTTGAGGAATTTTTATCCTGGTTTTGCAACCAATTTTGTCTTTATAAAACACTCATTTCAGGTTTATCTTAGGATCAGTATATGCTCACTACATCCAACGAGGTTTAGACCAGGCTTGCAGTGTGAGGTTTTCTTTATTGCAGTATATCTGTCACCAGTTCCAAGGACTCCTACACTTTTTGTGGAAGAGTGTACCCGAAGTTGTAAGGGATTGTGTATGTGAATGCTTGAAAGGAAATAATGCTAAACCAGAGATGGGATTTTCAGGAGAATTCTTGAAAGGAAAGATTGCAATCAAATTAGAACTATAGAACCCTAAAATCCCTTATAGCAGTCT
>APFE030041395.1:0-28316 GCA_000404065.3 Pinus taeda
AATAAACAGAGAGAAAAATAACTAGAAACTGCAAAAAAAACACTGTATACCTCCAGATCTTAAAAATGACGTAGCTAGGGCTACCAGAAACCTTTTCGTGTGAAACGAAAAGGGTTCCTCACTGGAACAGATGATCCTAAAATAACAGAGCAGCCCTCTCGGACCGAAAGCAGTCAGAAACAGCAGATCTAGGAGATGGCAGTCGGATGCAGTTCTACTGGCTTCAGATTTGGATCACCAACGGATGCGGCCCTCAACCTGGCTCCGATACCATGTAGGAATTTACAGGGTAAGTTCCTCAGACAGAACACCAAAGGACACATCTCACAAACAGATCACAGATCAATACACCAGTGTTTTTGACTTGGTTAAAACCCTCAAAGAGGGAAACAGTCCACGGCCTGAGCCAACGCGGCCACTTCACGCAATTTATTAATAAAAGAATAAAATTTACATAAGCTTCTCTCGTGAACAGTTAACCTACAAATGACCCTCCATGCGCTTTAAATAGAAATCATGGACCAATCGGGTGTTAAGCCACGGATCAAGTGTCGGTAATACCGAGGAGAGAATGAACCGTCGGATCACTACATATCGTGACCGTCGGATTGTAAGTTACAAATGTACATAGTAAAGAAACACACTTTTACCTAACTCTATACTAGACCAAGTTATACTTAACTATTTCCTATGTGTCGGAATATCCTAACACCCTAGTCCTTGGGACTTTTAAAATTTGAATTTTAAGGACCCATGAATTTTGCCTTTGGAAAATTTAAATTTACCTAGGACCTATAATTAATTAAATTTTTGGCTTAGGATTTTAATTAATTTTGTTTAGAAAATTTAATTAATTAACCTATGAGGGGATAAATTATTTTTCCAACCTTCAAGACATTTTACATCATTATTTTCATATATTTTACATCACAAGGGGGAAAACCCATATAAAAGAGACCCTCACAAACCCCCCATTTTTGCGACACAAATATAATCCAGCAGACTAAGCAATTTGTAACAAAATAACCTAACCAAATAGTTAGGACTATTCCCAAATAACTTTTACAGAGACTCGATCTATAACACTAGGACTCGCCTAAGATTCTGTTGACAAAATTTATTCTGGCTTTGGGGTGGCACTGAAGGAAAACTCTGCCGACCATTCGAGAATGGATCGGTGAGACAAAAAACCTCCTGGAATGTAGATCGTTACCAGAAAAGTAGGTTTACCTTGGCAATTACATACATGACACAGATTTGCTGAGATTATTTACATTATATATATGCAGAATGGGTTTTGCATTATAACATGACCACCAAGTTGATGATGATAGCTGGACGATGCAGACATATCGATCAGGTGCTATGCCTTTTGCGAAAAAGGGGGTGTACAGCTATCAGTCGTTGACACGTAGTGGTCAACAAACAGTTAAGATTAAAACACGATTTGATCCACCTTCTAGATCATTCTCACCCATATTTAGATTAATACCCATTAATATTTTAATTTCCTTAAGTTTAGACTTAGGAACTCCATTAAAATATTAATTATTTTAATAAAATACTATCTGGGTGGAATTTCAGCAAACGGTTTCTGGGTTCTTTAAAACTCATGTGCCTTAGCCTCTCCACCAATTTTCAAGGCTAGAGCACTTCCGATGCTACTAAAAACTAACATAGAAGATGATCCTTTACGCTCTATTTCCCTTCCCTTGTATTTATACCTTTCCAAGTATTGTGAAATCCCAAGGGTTGTGTCTCTTGGCCTTGTTCGTCGACCTAAACCAACTTGACCCTTATGTCGACTTATAATTAAATTAGGTTATTAAATGCCTTTCCATGGGTTCTAAGCTCACAACCCACTCCTTTAGGCCCTATTATCCACCAAAAGTGGGTGAACCCATATGAGGAAAAATTTCTCTCATTCTGCACATCCAGCTAGCCAGCTAGCAACCCTTGACAGCCACCACTAGCTAATGATGATGTGTCATTTTATCTCTGCCACCTGCATTAGTGATATGCTTCTCACCCATTCGACAAGAGCACATGGATGAAGGTGGGCTTTCGATCAAAAGGTACTTTATTCATTTTGCAATTGGGTGCTTATGCTTGTTTTTATTTGGGCTTTTGATATGGATTATGGGGTGACTTGGAAGTTGGAAGGAGGGTTTTGGACTGTGATCTTGTTCCCTCACCTTACATTGGGGGTTGGTTTTTCATCCTAGTCCAGTGGGACCTCCCCTAATGGTCTAATGAGTATAGGAGGGGCACTACTCAGGAAACCTTGATAGAGATAGTGTGTTCCATCTATCCCTATTCCATACTTACCACTTTCCATCTTACATTATATTCCCATATTCCACCTGCATTCCTTTTGTTCAACTGACCATTGGTTCTCTGGGATTTGGCACCTATTACTGCTCAAACTAGTAGGGGCCCTAAAGGGGGATCCTAGACGGACAATTGCTAGGTCAAGGGCAACAATGGAGCAATAGCCCGCTGTCACCTTAGCTAAAGCTCCCTACTCTTTACAGACTTTCACCGATGGGAGGATACCCGATATAATAAGGATCACGAAGAGGAATAGATCAAAGATAGGATGATGGGTGATCCTGGAAGCCTATTCACAAAAGAGGCTCAAGATGGTGGCTTGCTTGCCTTGGAAGGTGTTATTGCTCAAACTAGCAAGGGTCATAAATGTTGATTTTTGGGTAGCATCAGATGTGCTCTAGCTTCGAAATTTTGCGGAGGGGCTAGAAAACATGAGATTTCCAAGACCCAGATATCGTTGGACAAATTCCACTCGGATTGTATTTTATTAAAATAATTAATATTTTGAATGTGGTTCCTAAATCTAAACTTACGAAAATTAAAATATTAATGGGTATTAATGAAAATATGGGTGAGAAGCTTCTAAGAGATGAGGATCAAGTCTAATTTAATTTTAGCCATTAATTAGAGATTAGATCATAATCGTTGATTTCTCAACAGGAAACGTATAAAGGAAGGCTTGGGGTCAGTTGGAGAACACACACAGAGAGAGCAACACTTGAGTTAGTTCGAAATTCTGGGGTGTGGTTTGCTGATAATTTCAGAGTAAGTTTCTAGTGCAGAGAGGGGCAGTTTGATAGAGATACTTTAGTCCAAGGCCGAGAATACATAGCAGAAAGGCAAAGCAACACCAGGGAGAGACATCGCAGAAAGGGTGACACAAAGGCTGCGGGGCTGACGCAGTCACTTAGAGGTAGCGCTGGGGTTTCTGTGAGGTAGATTAGGCAACAGTTCAACAAATCGATTTCTGAGCCGGGAAGGCTCACTAGGAGGGTGACGTAGCTCCTAGAGGAGGTGATGCAGTTCCAACACAGAGCTGGGAGCAGCCATCGCTGCACAGTATTGGGGATAGTGTAGTCACCTGTGGGGTTTGTTCATCTAGTTGCTAAATCTGCCAAAATATTTGTCTCTAGATAGAGGTGCTTCTGTCGAGTTTATTCTCTGTTGGGTGAGCTGGATTTGGCACCCTAGTTATATTCAGAAATTTGATTAATAATAAAACCCTGAAAAGGTTCTAGTGGGGTGCTGATTCTGTTGGTGTAGAACAATACCTAGTGGGGTAGAAGCAAAGTAGAGGGAATCGGCTCCTCAAAAGATTTCTTTCCAAGAAATCTAGATCCAATGCCGAGCAACAACAAAGAGAGATCAGAGAGGGGTGGTTCAACAATTTTTGGCAGAAGGATTTTCGGTGAAGGAAATCGAAATTCAGAGGGAGCTTGTTCCTTAGAGGATTTCTAGTGCTAGAGAAATCAAATCCGAGTTTTGCTGGGACAACAACGAAAGAGGGAGAAGAGAACCAGTTCGACATTTATTTGAGTAGAGATGGCCATTAACAGACTGAGGGATCAAGATACGTTGGATGGAGCATCCAACTTTGTCATCTGGAAGGCCAAGATCCTGGCAGTTTTTGGATAAAAATCGCATCAAGGATTATACCTTGAGGACGGTTGCTGTTTCGGTTGATGCTGATCCTCTCAAGAAGTACGAGGCTCTGGCAAAGGCGAAGTTCATGATCTTGGATGGGGTCAAGGATCATGTGATCCCACATATTGCTGAGACGGACAGAAGGGAAATGTGGGAGGCCTTGACCACATTGTATGAGGGAAATTTTGTTCAGTGGCAGATGTTGCTTAAGAGTTAGCTAAGACAGTTTCAGATGCAGAAGGGAGAAGAAATCGATCCCTTCCTTCTCAGGTTGCGAAGGATCCGTGACCAGCTAACTTCCGTAGGGGCTGCACTAGATCCTGAATTTATGGTTAGGACTGCCCTGAATGCAGTCATTGAAGATTGAGAAACCTTTTTCCAAAGCATCTTAGGCAGGGCTTCTCTTCCCAGTTGGGAGGAGATGTGGGCAGCTCTTCGACAGGAAGAAATCAGACGGTTGACCAAGGCGGGAAGCAACAACAAAGGGGTCAGAATCAAGGAGGAAGAGGAGGATGTGACTCTCTCATCAACGAGCCAACAAGGGTAGCAGCAATGAAAGAAGAACATATCCAAAGTCAGATGCTTTAGATGTGGAGAAATGGGTCATTTCGCCACGCAGTGCCCTGAGAAGAAGGGCAAAGAAGAGAAGTCTCACACGCAGGCTGCTCCAGCACAAGTTGACAAAGAGGACGATGATGATTGCGCCATGAGTGCTCATGCACCTCCAGAGAAAAGGTGGGGCGATATTGAGATGTAGTCGGGAGGTCTACAGTAAGGGAAAGATCCTTGAGGTGCCCAAACTCTTGGATCACATACGGCTATGAGAGCCCTTAATGATAGTAGCAGAATGACGAGAGTCAGTTGGTGCGAGGGATGATGGAGCAACAATGCAGTGGAAAAACTAGAGTGCCAAAGTTTGAAGCAACGCAGTGGAATGTTGCAGCAGTGTGGGAGGCACAACGCAAATACAATAGCAGCACCGTAGCATCAGAGGGTCAGCGCAGATTAGTAGCAGAGGTAGCTTCAGCGTCAAGGGGCATCCAGACTGGCCAACATGTCAACTTTTGGGTAGCTTTTTAGTTGCTTACTTCTTAGTGACTGAGTTGTGGTGCAACAGTTAGCAGTGGCAGTTCTATTGTTAGCATGATGCAACATATTGAGAGGGAGCTACAATACAAATGCAGTAGTGACAATGGCAATGTCATGAGCAACAATACAGATTGCAACAACGCAGTGGATGAAGGGCAACAAGCCGAGCATCAACAACGCAGGCGATTGATGTCGTGGATCAGTGTGATACTTCTACTGGGAAGTATTGCTAGAGCACATTCCTCGCTAAGAGGGATTGTTGATTTTTGGGTAGCATCGGATGTGCTGTAGCTCTGAAATTTTGTGGAGGGGCTAGAAAACATGAGATCTCCAAGGCCCATAAATCATTTGGAGAAATTCCCCTCGGATTGTATTTTATTAAAATAATTAATATTTTTAATGGGGTTCCTAAGTCTAAACTTAGGATAATGGGTATTAATGAAAATATGGGTGAGAAGCTTCTAAGAGACGAGGATCAAGTCTAATTTAATCTTAGCCATTGATTAGAGATTAGATCACAACCGTTGATTTCTCAACAGGAAAAATATAAAGGAAGGCTTGGAGTTAGTTAGAGAACACACATAGAAAGAGCAACACTTGAGCTTGTTTGAAATTTTGGGGTGTGGTTTGCTGAGAATTTCGGAGTAAGTTTCTAGTGCAGAGAGGTGCAGTTCAACAGAGGGACTTCAGTCCAAGGCAAAGAATATATAGCATAGAGGCAGAGCAGTTCCAGGGAGAGACAATACAGTTCTAGAAAGGGTGACACAAAGGCTGGAGGGCTGACGCAGTCACTTAGAGGCAGTGTTAGGGTTTCTATGAGGCAGATCGAGCAATGGTTCAGCAAATCGATTTCTGAGCCGGGAAGGCTCACTGGGAGGGTGACATAACTCCTAGAGGAGGTGACGCAGTTCCAGCGCAAAGCTAGGAGCAGCCATCGCTGCACAATACTGGGGACAACACAGTCACCTGTGGGGTTTGTTCATCCAGTTGCTGAATTCGCCAAAATATCTGTCTCTGGATTGAGGTACTTCTGTCGGGTTTTTTCTCTGTTGGTTGAGCCGGATTTGGCACCCTAGTTGTATTCATAAATTTGCTTAAAAATAAAACCCTCATATCTATTGCACAAGTTTTCCCACATTGGGTTTTTTCTGGGGACGTTTAATCCAAAAATAAGTGTGTCCTTCGTGTGGTTGTCTCATTTAGTTTTCAGTACTTGATCTGTATATTTGTGTAGACTGTAGTGTATTTGCATTAATATTTTCTAAATAATTCTGAAAATAACTTGTTAAACTGAAGAACACAAGTAGGTGATGCAAATCAGTTTACTGCAGTAGGATTTCTAGTTTGTTAGATTCGGAAATTTACACAATAAAAGGGATTCCTAAAGGGCATCTCCTAAGGGGTTTTAAGAATAGAGCCTTCTTGCTTGTCAAGCAAGGTACGAAGATTTCTAGGAGTAGGTAAGGACTTGAGGGTTAGATTTAGAGGAATATGCCTTATGGAGGAGTTTCCCAATCAAGAAATCCTTATTAAACATGACTTCCCGAATGGTTCTTGAAGAATTGACCTTTCAAAGGTATGGGACCACACGGGAACAAGTGGACTCGACCTAGGTTAAGATGGAAGGATCACACAACTAATGATGTTCTTAACCCAGAAAAGGAAGGGGAAAGGATTAAAGCAAGAATTTTCACTTAAAGGTGTCAAATTGATCCTATGAGGCATTAGCCTTGGGAATGCTAGGGAAAAGTTTGATCTCAGAGCTAGGGCTTGGGTTATCTCACAACTCCATTGTCGGAATGGTTTCAAAATTGGAGGAGGCCTTTGTTGAAGAAAGTGTAACTAGGTTCGGTCTTCATAATGACATGATCTTTGTAATTGATGTAATAAAAGGAAATAAATTGTTTTTTTTTTGTAATCTTGCTACATGGGTTTCATGAGCAAGAAGTGTCTCTAGGTGAAAAACTTCTTGATGTCTTTAGGATTTATTTATGTGTCAAAGAGTCATGTCATGGATATAGAAACTCTTCACGAGTTTATTTAAATGTAATCAAGCCCTCAAAGATGTGACGAAGCCCTCCAAAGACCAAGCATAATACTTCACTAGAAGTCTGCAAGTGAAAGAAATGAAGAAGTCTACATGTCGGCTCAAATTATGAATTAGTTTACATTAATGGAAGTCATGTCAGCTTGGGTAAGAGACACAATGATTCATGGTTCACGTTGGCTCAAAGAGATGATGCAAACCACTATAAATACCCCATTTGGGTTATCCACAAATGGCAAGAGATAAAACTCGCATTTATCTTCTAAAATGTCGATGGGTATAGAGTGTAGGAAGGCATGACTTGTGTTTCAGATGAGTTGTAGGTCGATGATCTCGTTTGAGTGCAGGCAGGTACAACCTTGGATGTGACATAACTGCAGACAAGGATTCAGATAAGATAGTAAGCCGCAGTGGATTGGGCATGACTGTGATGGACCTCGGACGAAGGGAGCGTGATAATGAATCTCAGACGAAAGCACAATGATTGTGAATCTTAGACAAAAAGTGATGGATCTTGGACAAAGACACAGTGATGATGGATCTCGCATAGCAGTCATGGCATATACATCTGTGCTCTTGTTAGCTAATAGTGATGAATGTTGTTCTTGATTACAATCTCAGAAATCATAATCATCTTGCATTCACTTCTATCTCGACATCAGTGTAAGGGTGAGACTCTAAGAACACTGTTACAGTCTTAATGAATATGCATAGTGAAAGTGTATGACAATCTTGGCATGATTATGTCCAACAATAAACTTTGATCTAGTACCTCGGTTGATACGATGAATAGCTGTGATGAGGGTTCTGAGAAGATCTCTGTGATATATATATATATGCAGAACTTCCCCTCGTGCATGGATAGAACATGAGATCATCTCAGTGATCTCATTGTTCCAAGGCTGTAGATCAACAAGGGTCCTAGAACAAGAAGTGATGATGTAGTGGCTGTGGGATGTCAACGACATGATGATCTTAGGTCGAAAGATTTCATCAAGCAATATTGAGGATCTTAGTAATCTAGCAGTATTGGATTCAACAATGCAGTGAAGATGATGATTAGAGAAGTGAAGGATTGATGTCTTAGTCTTGAAGAGGTAGATTGTGTTAAGGGTCATGGTCTTGGCATTCGTCAATGGAATCTCTATAAGAAGAATTTATGCATGGGTTTTTCTCTCCAAGAGGGAGAGGTGTTGGTCCTTGTAGAAAGCCAAACATTTGTGTTCTTGTCTCTTTTGTTCTTTTGGTAGCAGTTTGATGAAGTAAATACATACTCTAATAATAAATGAAATATCAAGCTAAGATAAATTGTTTAAATACTTCACAAATTGTTATCATGTAATGAAGAATCAACCTAATTGTGCATGCTCTAGATTCTTCAACAGCCTTGAGGACACACCTGTTGAAGTTTCTAAGTCTACCAGTTAGAAACCCTCCATGCACTTTATCTGATTTATTCCTACCTACTTGTTCAATTACTTAACAAGTTATTTACAATGTAAATATTGAAAAAAACACTAGTGCATGCTCAACATATTACAAATCAACAATTGAAGGAAACAGAAACAATCACACCAAATGACACCGTTATTTTTGGACCAATGTCCTCGGAAAAACCCAATGCGGGGAAACCGGTGCAGCTACCTGAGGGTTTCCTTATTAAGCAATTTCAGAGTACAATCTGGGTGCCAAATCTGGCTTACCCAACAAAGAATTTCCTTGGCAGTAGTACCTCTCACTCTGAGACAAATGTCCCGGCTAAAACCCCGAATAAACCCTCCGGCAGCTCCTTAGGTCCAATCTGCGCCAGAAACGCCAATGTTTGCCTTTCTGGACTGCGTGAGCCTCTCTTTGCCTAACACTGGCCTTGCGTCAGCCTCAAAAAGCCCTGCATCAGCCTTCTGGTCCTCTGTGTCAGCAATGTTGGCCTCTTTGAAGCACTGTGCCGCTCCCGACTGCCTCTGCGTGAGCCCTAGTTGCTACTGTGTCACTCTCTCTGGCTCTTGCGTTGCTCTCCTGACACTATCTCTGCCTCTCTGCTCTCTGTACACAATGCCCCTCAGCTGCAACTCCGATCACTGATTCTATATCTCTTAGCAAACCCCGCTCTAGAGAATAGAATGACTGATCACTCTGGTGTATTCTCCAAGTGACCCTCAAGCCTCCTCTTATACTTTTATCGTTGACATATCAACGACCGATATTAAATACCTAATCAACAGCTAAGATTAGATCTGGCTTGATCCATGTCTTTTGGACCATTCTAACACAGTTTCGTATTAATTCACATTAATATTTTAATTTCCCTAAGTTTAGACTTAGGGACTCCATTAAAAATATTAATTATTTTAATATCTCTTGAATTGTTTAGAATCTTCCCAAACCCTTTCTGGGTATTGGAGATCTCATGTGCCCCAACCTCTCTACCAAATTTCATGTCTAGAGCACATCCGATGCTACCAGAAATTAACACTCCCTCTTAGCGAGGACTATGCTCTAGCAATACTCCTCATTGAGTATTACTCTGATCATCCGGCATTGGTCCCTGTGCTGATGCTAGGCCTTCTGCTCACCATCCTCTACACTATTGCATCCTGTACTGCTGCCCATGGTTCTGCCATTGCCACTGCTGCATCTGTACGACAACTCCCTCTGCATCCGTGCTGTTGCTGGTCCTTTCTCCCAACACTGCATCCGCACTGCAACTCCTCTCATCATGCTTCATCGTGCTGCCCATTGCTGCACTACAACTCAGTTACTGAGAAGTAAGTAACTGATCTCCCAACTTTGACCTCTTTGTTGGGCTAGAGACCCTCCTGATGCTGAATTTCCCTTTGCGCTGCTGCAACAACTCCCTGCATCTCGCACCGTCGCACACCTCTCTGTGCCATCTTGCACTGGTGCAACACTCCTATGCCTCTCGCATTGCTGTAGCCTGCTAGCCACGCGCTGTCTCGAGACTCCTGCACTGTAGCTCTCTTTGCTGCGCCATCCGCATCTGTCTCTACCCACATTAGCCAGTCCTGCTACTCCTCTTCGGGGCTCCCGTAGTAAGGTCTAATCCAAGAGGCTGGGTACCTAGAGGATCCTGCCCCTCATCGCCTGTAGTCCGCTTGACTACAGCTTGATGTCTCCCCATTTTCGCTGAAGTGGTGCGTGTGCACTCATGGCATAGTCATAGTCTGTCAACACTTCCTTCTTTGCCCTTGCTGGCGCTGCCTTAGTCTCAGAAGACTCTCCCTTACTCTTCTTCCTTAGACACTGGGTCGCATAATGACCCAACTCCCCACTCTCGAAGCACTTTATCTTGGAGAGATCCTTCTTCTTCCACTTTTATTGCTTTCCCTCATATGCTAGGGCAACATTTTCCTCCTCCTCCTTGACTTTGATCCCCTTATTGTTGCTTCCCGCCTTTGACTGCCGTCTGATCTCTTCCTGGCGAAGAGCAGCCCACATCTCATCCCAAGGTGGAAGTGTCCCTCTGCCCAGTATACTCTAGACAAATACCTCCCAATCTTCTAAGACAACATTCAGGGTTGTCCTCAACATAAATTCCTGATCCGGCATGGCTTCTATAGCAGTCAATTGATCTCGGATCTCATTTAGTCCCTCGAGGAAGGTGTCAATCGGTTCTCTCTTCTTCATCTGATACGACCTTCGTTAATTCTCTAGTAACATCTTTCTCTGCACAGAACTATGTTGGTACAATTTCTTTAGGGCCTCCCACATCTCATATGCCATTTCCTTCCTGGCAATGCGTGGTACTACATGGTCCTTGACCCCGTCAAGGATGATGCTCTTGGCCCTCACCATTGCCTCCTCATACCTGTCATTCTCAGCTGGGTCGACTGGGATAGCTAATCGTCTTCAAGGCGAAGTGCTTGACACGATTTCTATCAAGTACGGATAAGATTCTGGCCTTCTAGACTGCGAAGTTCAACGCTTCGTCCAGCCTGTTCTGGTCTCTTATTCTGTGTAGTGCCATGATGCTCTTACACTTCCCTCCTGGAAGTTCTCGATTTGACTCCTTCTGAGTCTCGATTTCCCTCCTGGAAATCCTTCTGCCGATGTCGAGATGGCCCCTTCTCTGATCGTCTGTGCAACTGCACACTGATCCGGGTTTCTCGGCTAGAAACCCTCGGTAGCAACTCCCTTTTCTTGGCCTTGCTTTGTCAGGTACTGTTCTGACTACAATACCTCACTATCTCCACTCTGCAATGTTCTCACAGCCTTCTAAACCCCAACAACCTTAAAGTGAGAGCTCCTAGGCTTTGTGCAATCTCCACACCAGCAACCTAGCCTCCTCAGCCAATTGTGTCAGCCCTCCTAGCTTCTGCGTGAGGCTCCCTATGCCTTCCTTAGCCTTTGCACTGTCTCTTCCTAGCTCAACCTTGATGACGCAGGCACTGCGTCACCCTTCCCTTGTTGCTGCTTTGCTAGAAACAACTTCTGTCACCTCGAGACAACTGTTTTTTGTTGCTACTGCTTCGCTCCGCTGATGTCCTCAGTTCTCCTGTGATCTGCAATCACGCTTTGATACCATGTTGAAGTTTCTAAGTCTACCAGTTAGAAACCCTCCATGCACTTTATCTAATTTATTCCTACCTACTTGTTTTGTTACTTAACAAGTTATTTACAATGTAACTACTGAAAATAAACACTAGTGCATGCTCAACATATTACAAATCAACAACTGAAGGAAACAGAAACAATCACACCAAATGACACCGTTATTTTTGGACCAATGTACCCGGAAAAACCCAATGCGGGAAAATCAATGTAGCTATCTGAGGGTTTTATTATTAAGCAATTTCAGAGTACAATCTGGGTGCCAAATCCGGCTTACCCAACAGAGAATTTCCTTGGCAGTATTACCTCTCAGTCTGAGACAAATGTCCCGGCTGAAACCTCAGATAAACCCTCCGGCAGCTCTTGAGCTCCAATCTGCCCTAGAAACCCCAACATCTGCCTTTCTTGATTGCGTCAGCCTCTCTCTGCCCAGCGCTGGCCTTGCGTCACCCTGAATGGGCCTGCGCCAGCCTCAGAAGGCCCTGTGTCAGCCTTCTGGCCCTTTGCGTCAGCAACGCTGGCCTCTCTGAAGCATTGCGCAGCTCCCGACTGCCTTTGCGTGGCCCTGTGTGAACCTTGGTTGCTACTGCGTCACTCTCTCTGGCTTCTGCGTTGCGCTCCAGGCTCTATCTATGCCTCTCTGTCTCTCTGTACTCAATGCCCCTCAGCTGCAACTCCAATCACTGATTCTATATCTCTTAGCAGACACCGCTCTAGAGAATAGAATGACTGATCACTCTAGTGTATTTTCTAAGTGACCCTCAAGCTTCCTCTTATACCTTTCTCGTTGACATATCAACGACCGATATTAAGACCCTAATCAACGACTAACATTAGATCTGGCTTGATCCATGTCTTTTGGACCATTCTAACACAATTTCATATTAATTTACGTTAATATTTTAATTTCCCTAAGTTTAGACTTAGGGACTCCATTAAAAATATTAATTATTTTAATATCTCTTGAACTATTTAGAATTTGCCCAAACCCTTTCTGGGTATTGGAGATCTCATGTGCCCCAACCTCGCCACCCAATTTCGTGTCTAGAGCACATCCGATGCTACCACAAATCAACAACACCAGGGCAGGAGAGGCTAGGAGATCAAACTTTTTGGAGGGCTACTTTGTTGAGAAAATGATGCCCTAGGTGGCCCAACTTGGCTAGACCTAAAAGAGGGTGAAAAAGAGTTGATTTTTGAGTGACCACCTCTTGGTAGAGCAGTTCCTTAGTCTTGGGATAATGGAGTCTAGGATAAATATGAATGAGGACCTTGTTTCTTAGTCAAGGAGGCCTTAAGACTACTTCGCTTACCTTCTAGGGTAAAGGGGAAGCAACTTTACAACTTCGTACTTAGACTTGCAAAAGGTGATGGCTTATAGAGATGAATTCGTTGATAGAATTATCCCTAGGAAATTTCATTCAAAATTTCATGGCCCATACATTGAGAGATGTTATATAGAGATAAAATTCCACAATTTAAGCAATAATGCATACAACAGTTAACCCTAAAAATAGCGAAACACCCAATCCAATATATATGACAGAGTAAAACAAGAATAACATTAAAAGCATGTACTTACATATAATAGAACATATCCAACCATCCACAATTTGACAATAGAGAAGCTCCAAGATAAGATAAACGAAATCCAAACATCAAAATTCATCCATAAAGCTCCAATTCATCCTCCAAGAAAAAGTGCGAAATTCTCAAGAGAGAAAAGAGATCCAATCCATGGTGATGATGAGCAAATGAATTCATCTCACTGGTATTTATACACTAATGAAGAGTGTGAATTAGTCTTCTAGGTCTACATAAGCCCCAAAAATAAAATAATGTGCTAATAAGCTAACTTTTGGTGACAAGCCCACCAAAATAGCTCACGAATGAAATAATTGGCCTCTTAAGAGGTCAAATGATAAATAATACATGTCGTAGGGCCCTCCAAGAGGCCTGATGAGGTCCATAGGTGCCATAATGAAGAATAGGGCCCTCAAAAGTGATGGACAAGGGGGTGGCCCCTTGTTCTCCAAACAATAACCCTGCGGTGCTCGGAGTGGGTGTGAAGGCATAATAAAAACCTCATGGGTCTCCAAATGAGTCAAAGATGCCTGTAGATCATCTGTAAAGGCTTTGATGATGGTGTAGATGATGCCACATCATCCTACAAGTCCTGGGTCAGCTGCCAAGTGCATGTACATATGTGGGGCTGGCTGGGAAAAGGTGAACCAGGTGCATCTTCCGCGCCAATAGGTGAATCTCGAGCAACCTCTAAACATTCTGGGGGATCCATGGAGTGCTTTCTACTGATGTGGAGGCCCATGGCTCTTAACGCACACCCTAGATGTGCCAATGTAGCCCTTTGGAGGGTTAGGACCTCGTATAGGGAGACCATCTGCAATCTTGCATAAGATCCAATGCGTCCCCTAGCTCTCCAGTACAACAAATCATTAGAGAAATCGGGTCAATGAGCTTACCAACCATGGACAATAGGTGGGACTTCATACTTGCCTGCCCTTCCATAATGGGCTTTGGAATGTGCTAATGTCTCCCAAACTCCAAATGGGGTTAACCAAGTGTCCTATTAGGTGGTTTCTACCTCTAAAGGGGATAATATGTTCAGGGTAAATCCTTTAAAAGGTGGTGATATGTGATAGAGAGGTGAATGAAGTAGGGGCAGCCCTGGGCCACATGCTAGGATGCAAGGGTAGCTAATAAAGGGGAAGCCCAAACTTGGGTTTATAATGTATAGGAGGGAGCAATTGTTATACATGAGGTACCCCAACCTTGATTTTTCCACCCTTCTTTATATGCCTTTTGTCTTTTATGATTTTTCTTTGATTAACTGCTCGGGGTACAAGGGGTAAGAGCATGATGTATGAGATGTAGCAGTGGATACCCCCTTTTAACGTAGGGCATTTCATTGCCTACCAGGGGTTGGGACAATCATGGGTTCCTATTTGATGAAGGAGGCTCGTAGAACCTTTAGGAACCAAGGTGATAGCCATGATGATGAGTTAGAGCTCACGTATTGGCTTTTGCCCATGTGCGAAATGTTTTTGTCCAGGCCATCTTTTGCATTTTATGGTATGTTTTCTTGTTGAATGTGGCCAATTATGCTTTTTCTTTTCTTTTTAGCTGCATCAACCTCCGGGGCATCATTCTAGGCTTGATCCAAGGTGTGGGCAAGGGGAAGGGGTGAACTAACCCTGTGTGGACCTAGTGGAGGAATGTGGACCCAGGCAGGAGAAATGATGAACGGGGTAATAATGAGTGGAAATGGGGTAATATATGCGGATGGGGAAGCGGAACCATGCAACCAAAATCAGGGTTTCTTGTGAAATAACATCCCTAAAACCAAATGGTCAGTAAAAGAGATCTCGTAGGACTAGAATCCAAGCTTAACATCCAAAAGGGGTCTAGGGGACAAGAATACAGACCTAACCCATCCTTTCTGCCAAATCCCTCCATTAATAAATGCCTAGGAGTGTCCATGATAGGGAAACTATAATACTCAATTATCATATGACAAGACATACCGTTAGGTTTAGGAGGCCCACCTTCAAACATGCGATCATGGCAGATGGGTGAGAGACCAGATTGCTGGATCAAGTGGTGGAGAAATGGCATAATGAGTTAGTTGGTGGCTAGAAGGGATTGCTAGATGCAGGCTGAAGACCATCTTGGAGAAGAAAAAAATCTCTAAGGGATATCACCCAAAAAATGGTGGGTAACAGAAGGAAAGAAGAAAGGCTCTCAAGGAAGGGCTTAAGGAGAATTTCAAGGGATAAGGAGATCCGTAGGCCCTAAAATTCTTGTGGAAACTTGGGTTCCAAATGATCTTCGAAGAATTGACCTTGATAATGTATCGGACCACAGAGGATCAAGTGGACCCGAGGTTAGGTCAAGGGGATAGGATTTAGCAACCAGTTGACCTAATTAGGGAGGAGAAAGGGATCAAAGAATGAATTTTCAATGAAAGGCAATGTAAGGATCCCAATGAGGCTACTAGTCTAAGGGAAACCAAGGGCAAGAATTGGTCTTCGAGCTAGGGCTTGCGATATCTCAAGATCCCATTGTCAGAATCTCATGAAATTTGGAGGGCTTCTTGAGGAAACACCATCGTGGTTGTGGACCAAAAATCGAAGTATTTGGATGGATAGATTGTGAGATAATTGATGCCCTATGTGACCTATGTAGACTAGGCCTAGAAAAGAGGGGAAATTGAAATAAATTAACTTTAAAGAGATCATCAGAGGAGGACTAGTGCTTTGTCATTTGGGAGAGATGGAGTCATGGAAGATTTAGAGTTTGTCTAGATTTCCACTTGTCAAGGAGTCCTAAAAGATAACTTTATTGGGCATTAGGGCTTTATGGAAGTAGCTTCAAGGTCATTTATACTTCGTTCAACAATATTTGGTGACTTATCAAAACAAGAATGTCTCTAGGAACATTCATTCATTCAAACATGGCCCAATCATGATACAACACTATTTAGAGATTCAATTTCCACAATTTTGTTCCAAGAAACGCAACAAATTAGCCCTAGTATAGTGGATATCTCAATATCATGAATGCAACAACATAAAGAATGAAAATGGCATTAAAATGGTACTTACATGTAAGAAGAATATAACCAATCACCAAGATATGCCAATCATAGAAGCTCCAAGACAAATAAGAATAAGAAAACATCGAAATTCATCCATTCATCCGAAAGGTCTCATCCTCAAAAGATAGCGAAAATATTACAAGAAGATATGATCCAATCCAAGTGATGATGAGTAAATGAACTCATCTCATTTGTATTTATACACTAATGAGGAGTTCAAATTAGTTTCCTAAGCCCACATAAGCCCCAAAAATAAACTAATGTGTTAATAACCGAAGTTTTGGTGACAAACCCACTAACCTAGCTCACAATTGAAATAATTAGCCTCTTAAGAGGTCAAATGATAAATAATACATGTCATAGGACCCTCCAAGAGGCCTGATGAGGTCCATAGGTGCCATAATGAAGAATAGGACCCTCAAAAGTGATGGACAAGGGGTTGACCCCTTATTCTCCAAACAATAAACTTGTGGTGCTCCTAGTGGATGTGGTGGATACAATAATAACCTCATGGCTCTCCAAATGAGTCGAAGATGCCTGTAGATCATCTGTAAGGGCTCTGACGATGGTGTAGGTGATGCCACATCATCCTACAAGTCTTGGGCGAGCTTTCAAGTCCATGGTACATCTGTGGGGCTAGTTGGGCAAAGTTGAACTAGCTAAGTCACCTGACATAGGGATTCAAGATTCCTAGGATATGGGGATTTGAGAGTCAAATTCAGGCACACTGACCCCTCAGAATAGGGCACATAGGATTCGTTATATATATATATATTAAAAAGTAGATATTTTTTACACAAATTCTCATTAATGATACAAATTCATTGATTTCAAACATAGATCTTCATCTAGATGTTAATTTTACTGTTTACAAAGTTAGTTAGTAACATTATAACATGCATAGTAAATACAAAATTCAAATACATGTCACATAAATCATGATTCATAAATGAAAGACAACATACAAGATAGTAAGATAAAGACACTGACAACTGTAGTTTTCTTATTTAGTCATCAAATCAAAATGTGTTACATAAGTAGTGCAATGCCAATGGCAAATAGAAATAGAAAATATAAAATGACTACAGGTATACAAGCCTCAAGGCAATAGGTAGCCAATGACTCATGAGTCAACAATTCTCATAGTCATCATCAGAATCAACATCAATGTCCTCATCATCATGGTCACCAGACTCACCACTGTTCTCCTTTACATCCTCCTCCCCCCCTATATCCATAGTCGCCTCTGCATTTGCTGGTGTGGAGGATGACCCCTCTAAAATATCACCGTCATCAAATCTAACAGGCTCTAGCACTGGATCATTGAGATCCATGTTGGCCAATGGAAACTCAACATTGCTGTCCAGACCCATATCATCAAGAAAGACATCCCACATCTTTGTCTTTCCCCTCAACCACTCTTCCCTCTGCCTGTAAATAAGACGAAGGTTGGTGTGCACATACACCATTGTCTTTGCCTTGGACTGCTCAAGCTTGCACTTTTTCACACTATACAAATTCCCATATGTGCTCCAATTCTTCTCGCAACAAGAAGATGGAAGTCACCTGAGAGAGGAGCCTTATGGCTAACTGCTAAAGAGGAGGGCTTGTTTTCCCATGATTTGCTCACCAAGAATAGGGATTCTTAGCCCCCCTGTCTCTAATCACATCATATTTTGCAAATCGACTAGTGCTAGTGGAAAACTCTGCAAAGGCATCCTCCACCTCATCAAGCAATGCTCTATCCTGAAAAACCTGTTTGAATGCATCTTTCCTTCCCTATGAGATTTCACCATCCATGTGAAGAGGGAATCTACGGGAAGGTCCACCATTCATCCACTTATGGCTATAGTATTTTGGGTTCAACGAGTGAGCCAAACAATGTAAAGGTGTGCAATTCTTGTTCCATTTGCTGACAAGAATATCCTGTATAGTACCACAGAAGGCCTTTGGTGATGTCTAGTACTCGGGGCACGCACTTTGTAGAATAATGCTCCTCACATACTCAAATCATGGAATCCCATCCCTCATAAACCTCTCCTAGGATGGGTTTGTCTGTATCTGCAAATCGAAGCAAAGAAATGATAGGGTTCATGATCTGAATAATTAGATCTACCCTCTCTCACCAAGCATCATCTAGCACTGTGTCCTTCACTCTTTTAGAGGCTATTTGATTTGTCTTTCTCCAAAAAAACCAAAACTCAGAAATAACCATGGCCCCAAGAGTGGTCTTGACCTCCCTCAACCTCTTCAACATCATGAATGAAGAGGCAAACCGTGTATCAACAATCTTCAACAATGATAGATTGTTGTACTCCTTGTAGATAGTGAGGGCATTTGTATGATTTTGCACAAAGTTACGGATATGTCGTGCATCCTCAATAATGTTACCAATCCAAAGCACATAAGAAGCAATGGATTTCAGTGCTAAGTTCAATGAATGGACAATGCAAGGTGTTCAAAACACTTGTGGATATTTAGCTTCCACAATCATGCCAATAGCCTTGCAAATAGGTGCATTATCTATAATGATTTGCACACAAGCATCAACTCCTACATCTTCAATAACTTTAATAAATAACTCACCCATAAATTGTGCATCCTTGTATTCTCCAAGTGTATCTACTGCTTTAAAGAAAGCTGGACCATTCAAGGAAGACACCATGAAGTTGATGATTAGGTGTCGTGCTGGATCTGTCCATCCATCAGAAACAATGCTAACCCCAGATGTTGGCCATGATGCTTTAATAGGGTCAAGCATTTTTTGCAGCTCTTTTTTTGCCTTCATCAACAATGTGGTTCTAAGCTTCTCTGAACCAGGAGGCACATACCATGATGGAGATCCGTGAGTTAGAGCTCGACACATCTCAATAAATAGAGGTGAGTTTGCAACATTAAATGATATGAAGTTTTGATAGAAAAAGAAGGCAATCGTGAGATCAAGCTCTTCCAGTTTCTCTTTTTGAAAAATCTTGTCCATTGGACCAAGTGAAATTGCTCTTCTTTTCACTGCTTGTCCCCCAATAAAACTCTCAAATGGAAATTTGGTGGTGCCTTTCCTCAAAAATGGAAGGGGGTCTTCGTTCTTGGTTTTTCTTGATTTTGCAGCCACATTTTCCATACCAACAGTGAACTCCTTTTCCATTTCTTTCCTCTTTTGTAAAGGAACAACTTTACAAGCTCCAATTCCACAACCTGGTAAAGCCAACAAATGGCTTTTCACGCGGTAATATGTGTTTTTGAAAGAAATGTGGCAAAAGTTGCATCTCCATTGCACATTGCCTCCTCCCTTCCCCTTGGTGCTTGTCCCATCCTCTCTTGTGACATATTTCCACAAAGAATATTTCTTAATGCTGTCATTAGGTTCTCCACTTCCCTCAACATTACTTGCAGCAGACTCTGATGATATTGGGGGAGGAGGGGCATCTCCAATAGAGACATTCTTCCCCTTCCTTTGCCCCCTAACTGCTGCCCTTGATTGAGCCATGGATATTGTAAAAAAAATAAACAAAACATGCACAAATTAGTAAAAAAATTCATATACAAACTGCTGTAATAGAAATGCAAAAAAAATAGAGATGAAATGCACTTACCTGGTGCTTGAATTTCCTTGCCGAACGCTCCACACCCTTAGCTCCTTGCTCCAAACCCTTAGCTCCTTGCACACAACTCAATGTATGCAAAACTGAAAGAGAGAAATGGTAAATGACTGATAGAACAACACGTTTTTATGCCTGTGGGTTTTCGTTTTTTGGGATTCGAATCCCAAAATTGTGACATGTTGTGTCCTAACGTGACTCGTGCGGGATTCGATCGTGTCACATTCTAGGATCTGAATTACCATCGAATTGTGTCCGATTCATGGGATTCAGACACGTAGGCCATTTCCAGCGAATCCGGTTTCATAGTGAACCAGGTGCATCTTTCTCGTCCAATAGGTGAATCTCAAGCAATCTCTAAACATCCTCAGGGATCCATGGAGTGTTGTCTACTGCTGTGGAGGTCCATGGCTCTCGACGCACACCCTACATGTGCCAATGTGGTCCTCTGGAGGGTTAGGATCTCGTATAGGGAGACCAAACCCAAGATGGAGACCATCAACAATCTCGCGTAAGATCCAATGTGTTCCCTAGCCTTCCAGTACAACAAGTCATTAGAGAAATCGAGTGAAAGAGCTTACCAACCATGGACCATAGGTGGGGACTTCATAATGGCTTGCCCTTCCATAATGGGCTTTGGCATGTGTTAATGTCTCTAAGCTCCAAATGAGGTTAACCAAGTATCTTATTAGGTGATTTCTACTTCTAAAGGGGGCAATAGGCTCAAGTTACATCCTTTAAAGGTGGTGGTATGTGATAGAGAGGCGAATGAAGTAGGGGATGAGAAGGGGTAGCCGTGGGCCACATGGTGGGGTACAAGGGTAGCTATTAAAAGGGAAGTCCATATTTGGGTATATAATATATAGGAGGGAGCAATCATGGTACAGGAGGTGCTTCGACCTTGATTTTCCCACCCTTCTTTATATGCCTTTTGCTTTTTCATGACTTTTCTTTAATTAACTGCTCAGGGCTCAAGGGGTAAGAGCATGATGTGTGAGATGTAGCAGTGGATACCCCCTTTTAAGGTAGGGCGGTTCATTGCCCACCAGAGTTGGGACAATCATGGGTTCCTATATGATGGATGAGGCTCATAGAACTCGTAGCAACCAGGGTGATGACCATTATGATGGGATAGAGCTCATGTGTTTGCTTTTGCCCACGTGCTAGATGTGTTTGTCCCGACCATCTTTTGCATTTGTGTTACATTTTCCTATTGAATGTAGCCAATTATGCTTGTATGTTTCTTTTTAGCTACTTCAACCTTCGGGGCATCATTCCAGGCTGACCCAAGGTGTGGGCAAGGGGAAGGGGAGAGTTAACCCTAAGTGGACCCAGTGGAGGAATATGGACCTAGGTGGGAGAAATGATGAATGGGTTAATAATGAGTGGAAAGGGGAGTAATATATGTGGATGAGGGAGTGGGACCACGCAACCAAAATCAGGGTTTCCTGTGAAATACCATCCCTAAAGCCAAATGGTTAGTAAAAGCGATCATATGAGACTATAATCCAAGGTTATTAACCAAAAGGGGTGTAGGAGACAAGAGCACAGACCGAGACCATTATTTCCGCCGAATCCCCCCATTAATCCATGCCTGGAAGTGTCTGTGATAAGCAAACTACCATACTTAATTTCCAAATGACAAGACATACCTTTAGGTTTGGGAGGCCCACCTTCAAACATACGATCATGATAGATGGGCGAGGAACCACATGGTTGGCTCAGGTTGCAGAGAAGTGGCACAACAAGCTAGTTGGTGGCTGCAAGGGGCTGCTGGTTGAGGACCATCTTGGAGAATTTTTCTTCTCTTAGGGATATCACCCACAAAATGTGGGTAACACTTGGCTTCAACTGGGACATGATCTCTAGAAGAAGTGGATGAAGCTACTCGAATGCGAGGTCACGAGAAATCCAACAATCTCTTGGTTACTGTAGACCTGTTACTTGCACATATAAGAGATGAAGAACACGAGGCAACATGCTTTCACGATGTCTCATGATCTCACATGCTTAATGTTAGGCCATAAAATCAACAGAAAAGTAAAATATGCAAATTTTAATTTAGATGCATCTAATATACCATGAGAAATACCATATGATGTTAGTTCTAATGAGAATTTGAGCATGCAATGCATCCTATCATAACATGCATATATTAAGGCTAATACTAACTGTAATCATAAAGCTAATGCAACCAACATATCATCACATCAATATACATATGCCTGCTAGTATGATTACTCATGTAACAACTCCCAAATAGAATGTGGACATAGTTACATGGCGGATGAAGTGGGTGGGAGGAGGAAAAACATGATCTCCATTCGAGTTAAAGGGAAGTCTTAGGAGAAAGAAAATAGGTCGATCTAGAGGTCCTGGGTTTTCCTTCTAAATAAACAATGGTGGAATGAAAGATCACTCTCCAATACTCCTCATCACAATCACTGCTTGTAATATGATGCTTTTAAGATGTCACATGATTGTGTTGGGAGGGGAATGAAAGGTGAGAGAAAGGAGTGCAACAAAATGGGTTGCTGAATGTGATGGTCACATTGGAGAGGGGAGGTCATGGAGTGATCAAAACCCTGCAGGTGAGTCAAAGGGGATAAGGTATATTCAATGAAGGGTTCTTCCTTGACACCATTTTCCGAAAGGGGGAAAGGGGCATGGTCACTCGAGGTTGTAGCAAAAGGGATGAGGGACTTACTTGAGGAAGACTCAAGATGATGAACAAGAGGGAAAGGCAAAGGGGAGGGTGAAGTATCATATTTGACGGTTTTTCCTTCCCCATAATCTAAAGGCTCAAACAATTTGAATATATAATCATGAGTTAGGTAGGTAGGAGCCTCATTATGTTCCACATTATAAGCATTAAAGATTGGGTTTTCATCAAAAGGAGAATCAATCATTTTCAACTGTCTTTCTTCATGCGAGGGAAAATAATAATTCTCCTTTCGAAGGGTATCATGGGTATGTCATTGAAAGTAATGCCGGAGATAAAGGGAAAACCAATCTCAACCTCATCTTCTTTGTTAGTATCATAAATGGGAGCTTAATCAAATGAAGGCCCATTAATCTCCCATTTCTCCTTTTCAATGCAGAAATAATCTCCGATGTTATCCTCAAAGGAGCTCATGGGATCACCTTCCTCAAGGCTCTCAAAAGGAGAGTCATCAAGAGTGATACCCTTGAGAGAGGTAAGGTCAATATTGGCCTTACTTACCATAGCCTCATTGTCCTCAACACGTGCTCTCAAAATCATCCTGGCCATCTTGCAGCGCCAATGAGGACTCATCTTCTTGCTCATCGCCGAGATTCTCAAGGTCATCTTTATCTTGGTTGGTTGACAAGCAGGACCACTCTTCTTCTCTCTTCTCTTGAAGAATAATGACTAAGGTATTTGTTACATGGTTTTGGTAATATGCTTCTAAGAGAAGAGCATTAGTAGGGTTCCCTTTATATTCACATTTCATCTTATGAAGCTTCACCTCTTCATCATATAAACAGGAGAATACTTCATTAGAATTACATTCCCTTGCTAACCCCTTGCATGACCTACTATATTCATCCATTCTTTCTTGCGTGATTTGGAGGCTTCTAGAATCCAACTCTTCGTCATCCTCAGAGGAGATGCCTTTCACTTCACTGCTATTGGCCCCCAATTCCATAATTGATATTTGCTCATCATCCTCATTTTCTTGGTCATCTTGGTCATTCAAATTCTCATTTGGTAATGAGCCATATTTTTCTTTGATCTTGTGAGACAAGGAATTAACCAAATAATAGGCAAGCTCCAAGAAGAGATAATCTGTGGGCCCTTCTTCATATTCTTGCCTTATGATGTCGAGGTTTGACCTACTCCTGTTATAAAAATTGAGTATGAAGTCCTCATTGTCGTGCGCTATCAGATGATCACAAAGCTCAGACCACGAATCCAATCTTTCCCATAGGTCTCATTCTTCTTCGGGGCTAATGTCGTGGATACTTGCTTTAACCATTTTTCATGATCTTGCATATAATGCCAAAATGGAGTCGCCAGGGTGAATTAAAAATGCCTTCACAAATGCTTGCTTCACCTTGTAAGCATTGACTTTGAAGTTCAATGAGGAACTAGGACTTTGTTCCTCCAATGGAGTCACCAAATGTTATATCAATAATGTTGTATAGGGAACAAAGCACACGTTTTGTGTCCACGGCAACGATGCCAAAATGTCATTGCTCAAACTAGTAGGGGTCCTAAAGGGGGATCCTAGAGGGGCAATTGCTAGGTCAAGGGCAACAATGTAGCAATAGCCCACTGTCACCTCAGTTAAAGCTCCCTACTCTTTACGAACATTCACTGATGGGAGGAGACCTGGTACAATAAGGATCACGAAGAGGAATAGATCAAAGATAGGGTGAGGGGTGATCCCGGAAGCCTATTCAGAAGAGAGGCTCAAGATGGTGGCTTGCTTGCTTTGGAAGGCAAGATGGAAGGCTCTCAAGGAAGGGCTTAAGGAGAATTTCGAGGTATAGGTTTTGAGTATGTTTCTTTAATAAGGAGATCCCTAGGCCCTAAAATTCTTGTAGAAACTTGGGTTCCAAGTGATCTTTGAAGAATTAACCTTGATAATGTATGGGACCACAGAGGACCAAGTGGACTCGGGGTTAGGTCAAGGGGATAGGATTTAGCAACCAATGATATGCTTGACCTAATTAGGGAGGAGAAAGGGATCAAAGAATGAATTTTCAATGAAAGGCAATGCAAGGATCCCAATGAGGCTACTAGCCTAAGGGAAACCAAGGGAAAGAATTGGTCTTCAAGCTAGGGCTTGCGATATCTCAAGTTCCCATCGTTGGAATCTCATGAAATTTGGAGGGCTTCATGAGAAAACACCAAAGCAATTGCGGACCAAAAATCGAATTATTTAGATGGCTAGATTGTGAGATAATTGATGCCCTATGTGACCTATGTAGACTAGGCCTACAAAAGAGGGGAAGGTGAAATAAATTAGCTTTAAAGTGATCACCAGAGGAGGACCATTGCTTTGTCCTTTGGGAGAGATGGAGTCATGGAAGATTTTAGAGTTTGGATTGATTTCCACTTGTCAAGGAGGCCTAAAAGACAACTTAATTAGGCATTAAGGCATAATGGAAATAGATTCAAGGTCATTTATACTTTGTTCAACAATATTTGGTGACTTATCAAGACAAGGATGTCTCTAGGAACATTCATTCATTCAAACATGGCCCAATCATGATACAACACTATTTAGAGATTCAATTTCCACAATTTCGTTCCAAGAAAAGCAATAAATTAACCCTAGAATAACGAAAATACCAATATCATGAATGCAACAACATAAAGATTAAAAATAGCATTAAAATGGTACTTACGTGTAAGAAGAATATATCCAATCACCAAGATATGCCAATCATAGAGGCTCCAAGACAAAGAAGAATAACCAAACATCGAAATTCATCCATTCATCCAAAAGGTCTCATCCCCAAAAGATAGCAAAAATCTTACAAGAAGATATGATCCAATCCATGTGATGATGAGAAAATGAACTCATCTCACTTGTATTTATACACGAATGAGGAGTTCGAATTAGTCTCCTAGGCCTACATAAGCCCCCAAAATAAAATAATGTGCTGATAACGTAAGTTCTGGTGACAAGTCCACCAAACTAGCTCACAAATGAAATAATAAGCCTCTTAAGAGGTCAAATGATAAATAATACATGTCGTAGGGCCCTCCAAGAGGCCTAATGAGGTCCATAGGTTCCATAATGAAGAATAGGACCCTCAAAAGTGATGGATGTAATATCCCTAACCCAGAATATTCCTCAACCCCATCAAAAACTCCAACAAAATACGTGCAAATGATAAATAACCCAAAAATGACAAAATAACAGTGGTACAACATATAATAATGTAAATCGGAAATATAAGCAGATACCAAGAAATGCAGCGAGAAAATGCTAAGCCATTTTATTATACTGAGCAATAAAATGAGTAGAAGAGGTGAACAGACAGATGGCACCTCGACTTGCACAAGGCAAGTGAAGAAATACTCCCAGAATGACAAGAATGGCCTCTCTGCATGGATGCTGCTACTGCTGCTAGGAAACAAGTGATGATTTGGGGTTGTTCCCCTCGGAAAAAGTTGAAACTCTGGATTCGGGCTCTACTCAAGAAACCCAGAAAAACCGAGAAAGCTTTCCGGGAATGGCTGACCCCCGAAAAACACCCCCTTGGGGTTCTGCGCAGTTCCTCAATGTCCTGCGCTGCGACTGAAGAAAACCCCTCTAAACTCTGCCTGAAACCTTGCCAAAATCCTCCAATGAGACAAGAGTTGGACCCCTGTTCAATCTCCTGGCATAAATCCACCTACAAACCCCAATCCAAGACTACAACCAAAAAGATCTGCACCCCTCTCCAAGTGCTGTACAGTTCTCCAAAAAGCTAATAAAACTGCTGTTGAAATGTTGATAAAAATACTGCTGAAATACAGATGGAAATACCTTGCCCGAGCAGGCACTCGAAGTCCGAGATCTCTGAATGGAGACACTCGATGCACTAAACAGTGTTGCCGACTAGCTAAACAGCCAGCATGCTCAGAAGTCGAAACGACTAGCTCAAAATGCACATAACTGAATGATCCAAAATGACGGGGATCCTATCTATTTTATAGCCTCTGCCTCTCTCAATCCCTAGGCTCACCTCCTCTTGCGTGATTCCCCTCTTGCCACGTGTTCTTTTCCTCCTGCGCAGTTCCTCCATGTGTCTGCGTGGGCTCCATTTCTGCATCCCCCTTTGGCCTCCTTGGCTCCCCTTTAAGTCACAACGTTGTGCTACCTAGGAAGTGACTTTTTATTCTAAAGTGAGTTATGTTCCCCCTTCCTCACTTTTTATTTACAAATAACTATAGAAGGCAAAATTGAACAAAATCGAATATTCCAATTAGCCATAGCTAATTAGAATATTACAGTCTCCCCCGACAAAATGTTGCTTGTCCTCAAGCAACTGAAGTGATGGATGCTGTAAGATCTTCTCACTCTCCCAAGTGGCATCCTCATCCGACAAATTCTTCCACCTCACCAAGAATTCCTAGACTGTTTTGCTCTGCAGCTGCCTCTCCCTAGTGTCAATGATAGCTTCCGGCTGCAATACCAAATGCCCCTCATCATCCATGGGTGGTAGCTCATCGGTCACAGTCACCTGCTACCCTAATGCCTTCTTCAGGCATGATACATGAAAAATATTATGAATCTTGCTGCCTTGGGGCAGCTCCAACTCATATGCAACTTGTCCAATCCTGCATATCACCCTGTATGGCCCATAAAAGCGGGGCTTGAGCTTCTCAGCCCCCTTCTACTTAAGTGATGACTGTCAGTATGGCTGTAATCGTTGATAGACCATGTCCCCTACCTCGAACTGCCTCTCCACCCGACCCCTGTTAGCATACAACTTCTGCTGGTTCTGTGCTGTAGTCATGTTATCCTTGAGAGCTCAGAGGATATCCTGACTCTCTTGGATCCAAATCTTGGCTCTAGGAGCCCTGCTATCACCAAACATCACGTTGACAAAAGATAAAGGATGATACCCATATAAGGCATAGAATGGTGACATACCAATGGACATGTGATGTGAAGTATTGTAGCAGTACTCCCCCAGATGCAGCCATTTCAGCCATGCTCGCTGCTGTCCACTGACATAGTTACGCAAGTAGCCCTCCAGCCACTTGTTAACTATCTCCGTCTGCCCATCCGTGTGTGGGTGATAGCTGGTACTTGGTGTCAACTCCGTCCCCACCAATCGGAAAAGCTCCTGCCAAAACCCACCCATGAAACGGTTGTCCTTGTCACTGACGACGGTCTTAGGAAGACCATGTAGCCTGAAGATCTCCCTGAAGAACAGCTCGGCCACCTGTGCTGCTGTATAGTGTGTGGACATGGCAAAGAAATGTGCGTACTTCGTCAGTCGGTCAACGACGACAAAGATACAATCCTTGCCCTATACCGTAGGCAACCCTGTGATGAAGTCCATTGAAATGCTTTCCCATTTTCCTTTCGGAATGGGAAGAGGCTGTAATAAACCCGCGGGATGGCTCATCTCTCCCTTGTTCCTCTAGCAAACATCGCACTCTTGGATGTGCTGGAGCACGTCCTCCTTGAGGCCCTTCCATGAGAACCTCTCTCTAATGGCTCTGTAGGTTTTGGTAAGCCCCTGATGCCCTGGCAAAGGGGAACCATGTGATGCCTGGAGTACCTTCTTCTTGAGCTGAGACCCCTTAGTCAAGAAGATCCGGTCCCTACAATAGATGATCTCATCGACCACCCTGTACCTGTCATCTGCCACTTGCCCATCCAGAACCTCACATGCAAACTTGTCCTTGGAGTACTCTACTAAGAGTCGAGCCCTCCAATCTGTATCCAAG